>JAUJYT010001192.1:0-12638 GCA_033996565.1 Nanhermannia nana
AAACTCTATTAAAATTAATAAAATTTTGACACATATAACATCTATTATTTTACTTGACTCTATATATTGTACAATAGCTAGTATAATACCATGTAATAAGTATTAAGTTTAATGCTTATCAAAAAAAACTTTTAACAGGTTAAATGATTAATGCATTGCTATTATTATTAAGACATAATACTAAAGAAAAGGCTCTTTAATTTAAATATTTTGCAATGACTTGTTGACCTAATTGTTACAGTGATGGACTAAAAGTCCTATTACTAACCAAATTGCTGTTTCGAAGCCCAGGAGGGCATTTAATATTTTTATTGTTAGATTTTAGGACATTTTTTTATAATTGCATTCTAAAATGAACTTATATTCACAGATTATTATCAAAACTGATAAGACATAGTTTCTGTTAGCTATTGTACTTATGCATAGATAAAGAAAAAAGGTTAAGGACAATCTTCTGTTGTAATGTGTACTATTGACAGAAAATTTATCTATTACACAGCAACTCAAAAATTTTTTATGGATTAAGACTATATATTATTAAGGCATTCCATGAATAAATCATCTTATTAATAAAATAACCAATGATGCATCATAAGTAAATCAAAATTGAATATAAAAATGTGCAAATGTAATTCATGAGCGCGAGAATTTTCTGATTAACACATAGGTATTGCGCGATAATACTATTGAAAACTTATTTTCCGCTATAAATACTAATAATTATTAAATGAGCAGTTAATTATCGTAATGTACGGAATTCCTATTTTTAACTTAATAAGCATTTGGAAAGAAATTAGTTAGATTTGGAAAATAATTTTGGAGAATTTAAACTATTAAAATAAGGAGTCAATCTGTGTGTCTGTCTGTAATAATGTAATAAAAAAATTTTATAACAATACAATATAAATTTTAACTTAGGAAAATTTTTAAAAAAATACAAACGCAATTTATATATATATATGTTATAACAATGCTTTATAAGAAACTTAGCCTAAATTTTAAGAAAATAAGGTAAGAAAGCATTTTAAAAAAGATTTTGAGTAAACAATTTGATTTGATTGACGAAAAAGAAAATATACATATAATGAAAAGTTGTTGAGTTTATTCAAAGATTTATTTGATGTTGTCTCAGGTCTAAAATCTAATTCGATAGGACTCGAGTAAAACATCTAAATCGAATAGATTTAATCCTAAGGCTTAATGGCCAGATTGCTTTTTATTTTTGTTATAATTCCCACTATAACTGCTATTAAAACATTTGCTGTTATAAAATCCAAAGCACTGTAGAATAATTTTTTATTGAAGCCGTTGTTCTGGTTTATTAAAACAAGGATCAGATATCGCACACTTAAATGACAAGCACTTAAAGATTAGAAATAAGAGAAATAGTGTAGAACTAGTGTAGAAATATTTTGAATGAGCTTTAGCTACTCTGCACAGTACAACTGTAACATTATTTAAAACATAATCACAAAATTGTATTCAATGTTCAAAAAAAAGATTTAATAATTAACAAATTTACGCAAATTATTCATAACAGTAAGTTTTTAAATAGTGTTATTTCACTATATATTTTAAGCTTTAGGTAATTTTTTAGATTTTTAATTTTTAAGCCCTATGCTTAAAAGTTAGTACTAAAATGTTGTGAATTTGGTTTTTTTGAAAAAATTTTCTATAGAAAAATGTAAAATCTTTATTACATTATTGCGGAATTACACACATACAAAAAGAAAGACACACACACACACACACAAGCAAACTAGCATATTTTAATTATATAGATTAAAAATATAATTCATGCAGGTAGTACTTTTGTTTTTTGATTATCTAGTCTCTAAACTTTGAGAATATCAGTTTACATTACTTTTAACAGCTTTAAACGCTTGTGTAGGAGTTATTTTATATATCAGAAGCCGATCTAAAAATAAATACTCTAATAATTTAGTCGTCAACCTATGTCTAAGCTTTCATATTCTTGAAAGCTTTCATTTACGTATAAATCTACTTATTTGAGTGATTATAACAATACCTTTTCAAATTTTTAAACCTTTGGATGGTTTTGTTTTTTTATAACATTCTAATATTCAGTATACAATCAGTAAGTATAAAAAGAGGATCACAAGAGCTCTTTTATAAGTTTAAGCATAGCATTGATTTGTGTCTGAACTTTGCTGGAAATTACTGAGCTTTATCTCAAGCTAGAAAAGCTCAGCTCAGATATTATGCAAAAAAAGTAGACACAGAGCTTATCTTATGCTCTGCTGCTGCTGCACATGTTATTAAAATACGAATATTTATATTTTATTTCCTATGAGAATAGTTTGGAATCATTACCAACCACTTCAAGTGTTCATTACCGCTCATTACAAATCAGGGTTTATTTCAAATCTTTTAATTGAACTCTGGCTTTGCTTTTTGATTTTGAATTATATTTAATAAATTTTAAAGTTAAATATTTGTAAAATTATATATTTTTCTTTATAGAGTACCTTTTTAGAGAATTATTGCTAGAATATGATAAAAGGCATCAGCTTTAAAATCGAAATCAGGGCTCTGAAACTTTACTTGACTTAGTAATTGATATCAAATGATTAAATAATTTCTATCCAAGTTTGAAACTCATAACAGTGAAGCTGATCCAGAGCTTTAGTCTAATTTATCAACTTGTGATGTATAAAATATTAATATGCGATTATGTGTCTTGCATTACAAAATATAGTAGAATGGGGTAAAAAGTAGCAAAAAATTGATTGATTCTCTTATACTGTACAGTATTATATTTATTAATTGATAAACAGACTAATAAATCATTTATTTAATTAGTTATAAGGTATTCAAATGTTTATTCATTCATAAAAACTATTTGGGACATAAATATTCTGTTTTAAAAGTTTAAATTTTTTTAATATATAATATTATATTTTCATTATATTATACAATTTAACAACAATTTAACATTATATTTAACAATTAATCAATAAAAACTTTTTTAGTCCTGGATCTCATTTAAAATAGATCTTTGATTAGTTCTGGAAGTAAACGAGACTTTTTTGCACTGTTTATTTAATTCTATTTTCCTAATTAGAGGATTAATTTTAATGAAATCTTTTAGATTAAAAGATTAGCACAAATTACTTGTATTGTAGATATTTAAAGTATTATATATAAACATATTTTCATTTTATTCGTATACACAATTTCACGGGTAAATCAAATTCAGGTAAATCAAATTCGGTGAAGTGAAATTCGGTGAAGTGAAATTCGGTGAAGTGAAATGTCATCTTAAGAGTTTCATTAATTTATGTTTCAGTTAATAAGATTAATAATACTGTTTTTATCTCAAAAATTATATTAATCAAAGTTTGTATTTTAACTTATTAAAAATTGTAAGTTCCTCTTTCTTATAATGTAAAAAATTAAATTTAACGCTTAGACGTATTTTGACTCTCGAAATGTCACTTTTTTGCTTAACATGCAAGTAATGAAAATAATATATCAATTTGTGACGTAAGTAATCATGTTATGTTAGAAAATATCCTAAAAAAGTGCCCAAAAATTAAATTTTAGAATTTCTATTAAAATACTATTCAATATTACACTGTATTTTATAATTAAAAATCATTGATTTATTCACCAAAATCACTATAAAATAAATTAATTCTCATTTGTCCAAGATTAAACTTATTACCTTATATACTTTAATTTAGATACCTTGATAAACTTTATTACGAATTACGAATTGTTAATGTTAGTAAATTGATCAACAAATTAGATCTTTAGAAAATGATTAAAAAATTACTGATTACCACATTTTTATTAGTTAAAGGCAATACTGTTACTAATACTGCAATCTCAAGCTCTTAATCATAGAACATCAACAAGCTCTTAATCATCAACCTGATATAGCTGACCAATCATGACACAATAATACAGATTGCATTCCTTATGCAAAAATGAAGGGATCATAAGAAATACTAATAAAAAGCTAATTATCTCTGAGGCGATATTTATTTATTATATCAACCAATGGATTCATTTTTATTGCATTGGTATTAGATTTTGAACAGATTAACATTGAGTAAGTAAAATAGTTAAGATATACTGGTAATAATTCATTAAATTATAAAAGAAAAATTGTTGATGTGTATGCTTAACCCCAAATAATTTATGATTTTGACTTATGAAAAATGGAAGAAAGCGTTAATTAGTTCATAAAGGATTCATTCAAATTGTTTTCTCTTATTTTACGCGCAAAGCAATGCTTATCTATTATGGATATAAAAATAATAGTCAGTAATAAAGGCTGTTTCTAACTCGAAAGCTATTTTGCTGGCATTACTTTCTGGCGTTGCATTATTACATTACATTACATTAATTTTATTTATGTGCATAATATTAATCAAAACTTATTTTCATCATTACTGTATTGGTAGCGGATATGTTTACAAAATCGATACCTTGTTCACAATTTTAATGGTAGTGTGACTTAGAATAAATTTAATAATATATCGAGGCCTATTATAAAATTTTTAACTTGCATAATCTTGAGCTCAAGATATATAATAAACATTAATATAGATTTAGCTGAAAGCCACGTCTCTCTAACCCCTTTCATTTTTTGCCGAAAATTTGAGCTTTAAAGTCGATTTTTGTAATGCATGTATTGACCATAAAAATATAGGAACATTTTGTTCCACCCCTGACTGATATTGTAAATGATCTTTTTATCATAACTTTTAAACTATTTGTTTTGCAGTTTTAGAGTCCATATTATGAATTGATAAGCTCTATAAGACCTTTAATTTGATATAATAATCACCTAAATCTGGTGGGTTCGGGACTCCTATTGAAAACTTTATTATTCTCTTTTAAATTTTCAAGTATTAAACTTTTTATGTTGTCATCAAAAGTACAAGATTTATAAATGCAATTGAATTAAAAATGATTAAAATTGAGTAATTTTTCAAAAGATTTTCAGATAGCTTTCAGTATAAAAGTATGTTTTTATTTTTGGAAAAAAAGCATTTCTCTGTCAACATAATTGAATTTGGAATATACTGTGACATACTGTGAAAATAATGAGATATTGTGTTTCTGAGATTTGCCAATAAATGACACTTTTATTAACTTAAAAGTTAAGCTATAATTACATTATATGATATGATATGACTGTCACTTTAAATAAAAGACGAGCAAATCATAATTAAGTCTCTAAACTGTAATCTGAGACTTCATTAATTATTTAATTTAAATTTTTCGTAAATAAGGGAAAATATTTTTAACTTAACGTTGTGTTTGAAAATTAATTTAATTATCTTTAAACACTTAAAATATTTTCGTTAAAATTTTAAAATATTAACCCTAGTTCTCCAAAATTAACACACACTCTATTCCGGAACGTTTATATGTCAATGAAAGACCCCTTCCTTGGACTGGAACTTAAAGCAAGTATTAAAAAGTATTCAAATTTTAAAATTCAATCAGAAGGAAAAAATCTTTATTAATAAATCGAATTTTAAGCAATTTGTTTAATTTTATAAGAAATAACTTATAACTATTTTAAATATAAAGATAAAAAATTCTGTATCTCGTACTCTATAATTTGTAAATATAAGTTCATTTACAATGTCATTAAAGAAAGTTCTTTAAAAACTTTGAATAAAAAATTTAAAAACCTTCTGTGACTCTAAATTTAAAATGCATTAACTTTTTTAATGATCAGACTTTAAGCACATTACTCGACTCAATTTTAATTTAAAAATTTCGAATTAAATAGCCTTCCTTAGTGATGTGTCCGTATGATAATTACAGTATAATAAAAATAGATTAATGCTTATATGACAGCTACTGTACAATCAATAACTGCAGGTATAATACTTGTAGTCGGTGATCATTTAGTTGAAATTTTTAATGAAATTCTATTTATTATTAAATTGATTTTTGAATAACTCTACTCCGGACATGATCCATGATTAGTTTAAAGGGCTATCGTATCCTAACCCTGGAGTTAGATTCTCCACTTTTTGTGCTTATATATTAGAATTAAAATCATTGCTTCCTAGTATTTAGAAAGATCCTTAAAAATTCATCTAAATTTTTAATCTATAACTAGAAGCTCCCTTTGCTACGCAACTCATATAACTTTAAAATAACTGATATTAACCCGTGAAATATAATTTTTTGAAAATCCAGTATTTAAAAAGCATTGCTATAGCCTTTATGATAAAAATTTCAATCTTATTGTAGTAAAAAATTTTATTACATTATTGTAGAATCTCAGACACACACACGGACTGACATGATTTTTTTTAATAATATAGATTATTGAATTTTTATTGGTTCCCTTCTAAGGCTTTATATTGTGAAAAATCTAACGAAACAGTATACTTGATTAGCTTTTAATTTAACGCGACTCTATTCAAGTCTAATGAAAGAAAGATTCAATTTATTACATGCAATTATAACATATTATCCTAAGTTATAATTCCATAAGCTCTATGTTTGCTGTAGTTTCAAACTGAGAAGATTTTAAGATTAGGATATTCAATGAAAATTGAGAACCATTTCAATATTAATGCCTTTTCAAAAAATTCTCTAAAAAACACATACACACACACATATGTTTATATACATATATAATATATATTAATATTAATATTTACTAAGTTGCGTGCCTTTGCTTTAAAACTTAATATTACATTTTGACCTTTAGATATATTTTTGATATAATAAAATCAGAATAAAGCAAGTCTTCAAAGGGATTTTTGTGGAATACACTTTAAAATATTTTTATAACGAAAAAACTTGATATTTCAGTATAGAATCGGACGTTTGAAACAGTACATTACGGTACAGTACAGTACATTAATTTTGAACTTTTTAAATAATCCACAAAAACATTTTTACACTAATAATAGAATATTAACAACACATATTTTTGAGTTTCGCTTTTTAAATTAATTTTTGTGTCAATACTGGTATTTTTCCATTGATTCCATTACAATAGAATTTTTTAAATTCAATCATTCCCTGAATTTTTGAAAGCCTTTTCACGAAACATGTCAACAGTTACGAGAAAATATGGAAAGCCTAACTGCATAATCTATTGACCAATAAAAAGTGATGCTTAACGCTGCCCAAGTGTAATACATATTTCTTCATATCAAATCATATTTTTAAAAATATATCAATTTTTACGCAAAAATTAATTATTTAGTCAGTTTCGAAGAATTTAGACATAGAATCGCGCACATTATCGCATAAAATAAACTAATCTTATGTAAGAAAATGTCATTTTAAATGATTAAATGCTGACTTGACGCTCGTTAACCCTCCCCCCCCCCCCCCTCCCTCTCCGTACCCGAGCATCACTGCCAATAAATACGTTTCTTTTAATGATAAAATATGAGACTCTTTTGATAAAACATAATATGTTTCTCAAAATTTAAAACTGACTGCTATTTCTATATTAATAATTCAATTTTTCATGCCTTCAAAAAATGAAATAAAAACTATTGTCAGCTTTAAGGCTATTCTATTGTATTAAAGATTTATTGAAAAAACTTTTTACCGAGTTTTATATTCTTTCTGCTCATGAAATGAATAATGAGTTTTTTATTTTTATTAAAACTTTTCATTGCTTTTCTCATTTCTTTATTATTTATTTATTCCCTTTTTGCATAAATGTTTACATTTATTGATTAGACAATAATCCAGAGTCAAAGAGATTAAACATAATAGATATTAACATTTGTATATGAGTTTAATTCTAAATTAAATGGAATAAAACATCGGAAAACGGAAAGACTTGAGAGTATTATTGAGTTATTGGTCTAACATATATTGTAATGCATTTAAGTTGACCCCCAATGGATTCATGGACTGAATTAAATGAATAATTGACGTCAAATAGAAAGATATAAATGAATAGTCAATAAAACTGAACGGATATGCGAGGAATTGTTTTTTCTTTCTGACTAATTCATGGACTTATGTGTGCTTTTTGTCAGATCTTTTCTGATCTTATAGAAGATGATAACAAAAGCATTAACTTTTATCGATAGATATATTCCTCAAATCTTTGAAGCATTTGATATAAAAATAATATATATAATAGAGTTCTCAACTGATAATAAAATTTAATTGTTTTAAGAATATATTGAAAGCAGTCTTGAAATGCACTGAAGCAAAGGTATTAAACTAAATATGTTTAGCAATAATTCTATAAGAATTCATAACTAACCTTCAACTTGATGTGCAAACCAGTGGAAAAGTTATTGAGCAAATAAATATTAAGTATAAGAAAATATGTTATATTCATGAGATGGTAATCGTTGATTTCTAACTATTTTATAAGCATTTTCCCTAAAGCTTATGCACGAGTGAAGCTTATCATATAGTGTGGAATAAAAATAGAACTAAATTACAAGTGAGCATAGATTTGTTGATAATTCTTTCGTTTATCTTATTTTGTTTTTAAGCTTAAACTATCTTTATTTGATATTTTTAATGTTCGTAAATCTATTGTGTTTTAAATTAATTTTTATGTTAAAGAATCTCACGGAAGAATAGCTAACTATGATTGCACTGCATGTAAAATAATGTGAATATTCTCTTTATAAAAATAATAATTGAGTATAACTTGGAATTTATAACACATAAAGAAGTGATTTTTTAAATTAACGAACATTTTAATGTCTTCGCCTCAAACCAGTTAAACTCAATGTCCGGTCGGAATATCAATTATTGATAGAGTTGGGAAATACTAAACTCAATCTCTTGATTAGATCAAACTCTATAAATAAACACAATATTTTTTCGATACTTCAATGTCTTGTTAATATACATTATTCTCAAAGCTATTATTAAATATTTTATTTCACTTATAGTGCATTGAATTTAACTATAGCTCAGACTTGGATAATGAAAGTAAACAATAATGCGAAATAAGAGACGACGTTTTTAATAGTATTATAGTTAGATATAAAAAGAGTCTAAAATATTCCTGAGTAAAAAAGAAGCTCTTTTGTTGCTCCACATTAATGAAATTTAATATTTGGTGACAAAAGAGCATAAGAGAAGACTATTTTAATTAAATTAAACAATCAAAATAAAGCTATAAAACTCCAAGTAATAAAATTTGTGTTTAAAAAGACTTAACATGAATCTCCCTTTTAAAAAATTAGATAATAGAATATATCTGTTCAATAATATCACTTCAATTGAATATAATTTAACTAAAAAGTTTAGTTTCAAACATTGTGATTGTAAGATAAATGTAAATACAGAGTAAAACTTCTGTGAATTTTTGTTTTGATCAGACAGCTAATAAATAAAGTTTCTCATTAATATACCTGTAGGCCACCCACTGAATAAAATACCCAAGGTAAATACTTGATCATTTGAGCCTTCATTAATTTGATTAATTTTATTTTCTAATTTCACCATCCAAATAAAATCTGATGTAAAAAATTATGAATGTTTTCACGCGATGTAATGATATTCGTGTTATTAAGGATAAGGCTGTTATCGAATTCAATAAAAATAAATTTCATTAAGCTAAAATCTTGGTACCTGTAGTTAAAAAAAAGGGAGGATTACATCATATATATGAGGTTTAATACATTATACCAGAGCTCTAAATCTCCAGGGGGGTGAGCTTTCTGAAAATCCTAAAAATCGAGAGGGTGGTCAAAACTCATCGGTTTTATACGACAATATTTTGAAAAATACGTTTCGCGCCAAAAATTTTTCAAAATTTAATTTTGCACTAAGATTTTTAATACATTATTATCGATAAATAACACGAAAAATTAATTAATTAATTTTTTAATAAAATTTGAAAAAATCAAAGAGGGGACCAAGGTATGCTTTTTCAAAACCTCAAAATCAAGGGGGAGTGTACACCCTACCTACACCCTACCTTGGCGAGCCATGTTTTATATGTTTGCCATTATTTTAAAGTAAAATTTTGATTGGAGAAAATGCATTTTTTAATGTCGATAAAAAATCATAAAAAGAGAAATTTGAACTTATTTCACATACTATTAGGAAATTACGATTAAACTACTTTGTTATAAAGATATTACTCTTTATAATAAATAAATGTTATTTTTGGGACTTTAAAGAAATTTTGATGAAGTTGTGCGATCCTTAATTCCATATTTGCATTAAATACTAGAAAAGAGGTATGACTCGTATGACTATACTTTCATTACTTTAAAACTGAAATTAATGACCATAATAATGACATTCACTCGTCATGTAATATAAGTAAGTAATTGCTGGTAAACTATACACTATAGCAAGGCTGCAGAATAAAGTAATATCGGTGAACAATACCATTTCTGGTAATACTGTATTCATATGAAAAATTCATTTAATATTTCAAAGTGACTGCAATTAAAATATTTTTGGTTAAACACTTTGAAAAAATAAAAAGTTCTATATATGAGGCATTTAACAGAAATTCATTTCCGGAATGATTATTCAGTGGCAATGTGTCCAATACTGCGCAAAAAGACCTACTTTTCAACATAACAAAGAAGAGAAACGATAAATAAAATAAAACTGTTGTTTCGCATTGGAAGGGAATTGTTTGTATAGAAGTACTTGACTTAAACCAGCCCGAAATGAGATTACCAGTACTACAATACTATCGCTACTGGAATTGCTTGTATTTATGGAAAAACAATTTAATATAACCAAAAATGTATGCAATGAAAATTTCGTTAGCCATAAATGGCTAAAAGCGTCAGAATTTTTTATCATTACTGGGACGACAGGTGCTTCAAATTACCATCGAATACATAAATAACAAATATTAAAGCATTTAGGTTTTAAAGCAGAATAAAAGATTGTATTTAAAAAATAATTCTCGTTTCAATTCCCACACCATTTATTGCCAACATGAAAGACATGAGATTTTCATTAAATTTATAGAATAGTCGCCAAAACTTCAACCTTTCCTATCATCTAATAATGAACATTAGAGATATTCAAAAATAGACTAATTATAGAGTCACTTGAGATTAAAGTTCTACAACTTGAGTGTTGCATAACTTTTATTTACTATCCTTGTATTTCCATTTAATTTATTTTTGTTTTTGTTATCACTTAACTTATGGCATCAAATAATGTGGCCATAAAACTAAATGTAAGTCTTGTTTAATTCTGAGAGAATCAATTCCAAAACTTTTCAGTACCACAAAAGAAGACTAACACTTAAATTTAATGCAATTTCACGAATTTTCAGGGAAAGCGTTCAAATTTAAGGCAAAAAATAAAGATTAAGTTTTAACAGTCTCTATGTAAGATGTCTTTAATGTCTGACCTCAATAGAATATTTTGGTTTAAACAAGTTATTTAATAAAATTAAGAATAAACTGCTTCGCAATCAACTAAACGACCAATAGTTGATCTCACATTATGATAATTATCAAATTTTAAGATAGAAACTAATTTCTTCAAAAATCATTAAAAGTTATAACAAAGATACAAATTAGCTTTTTTCAAAAATTTTTCCATTACCTTCAATAATAAAAGCTTACTTTTCGACTACTACAAGGTTTTTACAATTTTAACGCTTAGATAAAATGAATCTCTTTATATTCACCTTATACTGAAGATACTGAATAGAATTTACAAATTTTTTTTAATGTAAACTAACTTTTCATGAAATATTTAAAACGCGTTTCGTTTTGTTAAATTTTTTTACATATAAAACATAAGTCTCTGAAAAAGACAACATATAAAATATAATTTAAAAGCAAGTACTGCATTAACATTTAATATCAAATTTCAAAATCTCTGTTTTGTATTTAAGTATAGATCGAACAGCGAAAAGTCAAGTATAAAGCAAAAAATGATTATTTTTTAACTTAACTATAATCGCATTTTCTATGATTCACTTAACTATAAACGAAATTTAGATTTTGTTAAAATTCTCTAAAAATGTTTTTTTGAACCAATAGGCATTAATCAATCAATTTAAAGAATAGTTGGAGGAATTCATTTAAATTTATTGATCTGAATGAGATTTTTTTATGTATTGAATAAAAAATAATTGAATGAATTAATAATATTTTTTGTTTATTACATACTGTATATTGAAATGAATATCACTCGTAACTATTAATCAATCAACTATTACTTATATATTTTCTATAAATGTCGGATTCTTTTCTAATAGTATGTCATAACACTGACATTTTTCTAATTTAAAAACCAGAATTGTGTTATTTTAGATTTTCCTCAAAATAAATCACTCATTCAAATAAAAAACTATATGAGAATGTTTTCCTAATAAATTTAAAATATATATTTAAGTGCATATCTAAGCTTATTTATATACAGTATATATTCAATAGAATAATTAATAACTTGAAATATAATCTCAAGACTAAAGAAATTAAAAATAAATTTGATAGATTGATAGATAAAAATGAAATATAAAAAAATAAACCAGTCACACTAATGTTATTCAAAATATTTTATAAGGAAATCCGTATTTTAAAATGTTGTTTACAGAAAAAATAATCAATACAATGAAAAAATATTACAGTACTAATAATAAATTGATTACCATTTATAGTATAAATTTTAAAATCAAAATTTAAATAACTTGATTGCAATTCGAT
>JAUJYT010001193.1:0-12637 GCA_033996565.1 Nanhermannia nana
TTTTGACTAAGCGAAAGCCACTCCGTATGATATCAAATTCCTGCGAATTATACGAGAATTTATTACAACTATATTTATTTCGAGCAAAGCAGGAGTTGATTCCCATCTCAATTCTTGCAATATTGTGATACATATGCGTGCTTTATAGTTATCAACTTTCCAAAAAACAATAGTATAAAAAACAATAGTATAAAAAATACAAAAAAAAAAAATAAGGATGTAAATAGCTTTTATTTAGTGTATATATTATCCTACATGTATATCATAAGCGGGTAACTTATATTATGTTAATTCCTTTTAATTTTAAGATGGCGCGTTGCCCAGTGATCATGTTCGCGCGATCATTCTTCTGGTTAATCATTATCTATCGCTCATTCATATAGTGCTAATTTTAAATCAATATTTTTGTCACAAAGTCCTATCTAATGCACAATAATAGACAAATTGAATTTTGTGCACACATTTATTAACCGCAAATAAAGCATTTAATAATTGACTCTTTAGGGCATAATAAATGACAGTCCAGTGCTATTTATGCGCGATTCGCATCACAAATGACTGTGCGATTCAATTTTTTAATACTATGATATTTATCTGATGCACAGATTCGCAAATTTTCGTGCTATAAAATATGATTTTAATTAATGCACAATTCATTCAAACTTAAGTATGAAATTGATATTATGTTTATTATTATTTGATTAAAATGCGTATTTGCGCGGAACAGAGTATTTCTTGTCTCGTATTAAATCTTTGTAATGTACTTATTCTTTTAGCTAATATAGCGCTCATTCCGAAAGACTTACTTATTCTTTCAATTAATTCGCTAATCATGAGGTGCTTTGAAAACATGTGCAGTCGGGTCAAAACAATCACTTTTTCACTAATATTTAAATTTGTTAATTGTTAGGCTCGACTCGCAATATATTAATTTTTATCGAAGTGACTAAATAGCAACGCATATACTGATTCCCTCAACTATTGAGCATTTCTCTTATGTTTAGTGCAGTACAATATTTGAGAGCTTTGTACAAAATTCAAATATTCGCTAATCAATCAGCTATTATAGAATAGCAATTCATAAAGTGTGCCTCTTGTGTACCTCTTGTGTAACTTTCCACCAAAACAGATGTCAGTTATCCTCAAAATAATATAACTTTAAACTGCATCTAAAAGATGACCAAATGGAGAGTTAGTCAAGCGATTGGTAGAACACCTTTTAGAGAGTTGGAAGAATTGCATTAGTCATTGGCAGCTCTTAAATACTAATTAATGCTGTAATTTATCTGTTTCTTTGGTCTCATGGCTTTAATCTTACCGGTGATGATGTTTTGTTCAAACAAATAAACACTTTTTCTTATCTCATTCTATGTCCCAGTGATTTGATCTGTTTTTTATGTGTTTTTTATCTAAAGTAAGATTCTTTGCCGTGAATTAAAATTCATATATTTATTAGTTTAGTGATCGTTAGTAAGAATTCCAATCACTTGATAAACATAAACAGCAATTACAAAAGCTATTATTGTTAATGACATATCACATCTATTTTATTGCTCATGTGTTTGGAATAACGCTTAAATGGTTTCATAATTTCTGCCAAATTATGTACAGACAGAATATAATGTACAGAACAGAATATAATGCACAATCATATTGAATAACTGAAACTAACAATTTGTTTTTTAACTCATACTTTAACATTCGTAACGTGCAATGCAAATATTCATTAAGTCTTTTTAATATGTATTTCACATGTGAATTACCAAATACCGAATTGATTCCATCGATTATTATTATGAACGCATCGTATGGTTTGAGATGTTTTTGGAATATGGATGAAAGCACTCAATTCTCATTAAACGATTGTTTACTATCTATATATGAAACTTATGCCAATGCCTTAAATCTTGAAAAGTCTTGAAATGTATTACTGAGAAGTCTTAAATTGAAACGAATATTAATTAAAATGATATCAACCGTCCAGTTGTTTGGCAACTCTTACATAAGTCCATATAATTCCAAAAATGAATCATCTCGTGAATGATAGTCTGGTGCTTTGCATTTGAACGCTTGTTGAGTCGGTCATTATTCGCAAAATGAGACCAAAATAGATTTCATTTAGCGATTTAAACAATTCCACTAATCGTTCCTAAATTTATTGCATGTTTTTTATTAGTTTAAAGACAGGTATAAAGAGTTGTTGCGTTCGGATAATACATTATTGTGAAATACACCTTAAGCTTGTATTTGTAGCTCAATTACGTGTTTAATTATAATCTTCTGCATTGATTGTGATTTGCCTTTATGTGATTGGTCGCTACAATTGTATTATAACGTATAATAATATATAATTATAACAATATTAATGATATCGTCATTTAATCTCCCGATCCCTCAGATGCCAAATAGAAAGCTGATGATTAATACGGCTTTAATTTGATTGAAGTAACTTAAAAATAACTCACTTATTGACTGATTTGTATTGCATAGTCACCCAAACTCAGGAGCTTTTAGAGAATTGGATATTAAGCTGAAACGTAGTGACGGGCACTACTTTGCACACAAACAATATATATCGATAAATAAGTTGCAAATTACAAATCATGTTTCAATGCTTTGGAATACGTTTATCTGTAGCTTAAGTAACAGTGATATTAGACGTGAATTAATATCAATATTTCCCTTATAGAGAAGTGTAGTGAAATGCAATAGTTTTAAAAATAGGGCACAATTTCGATAGACCACCGATAATATAAATATTAGGGAAATAGCATTAAAATAATCAAACAAAGAAAAGCAATTCGATTCAAAAGTATGATTTAAGTTTATACTTAATGATAACAGGATTGCCTTTAATTTATGCTCATCTGACTGTGTGCTTCCCGTTGTATAGAAGATCGCGCAAACAATTATCATGATATGTAGTTTGTCATTATTATTATTATAGCGTATGTATTATTGTTGTCATCTTATGTATTGAAGTTTTTGTCCATTAATAATCACGAAACGGCGAGTGAGACCATTAAATTTCAACGATTTTGAGTTAAGTGAAATTCCCAGCCTTGCCCACAACGCCAACTCGTGAATTAACTCTTGTCCATAAATTAAACTTATATATAATATATGATATATAATGAAATATTATTATTATTGCATAGCTCTGTGTCACACACACTGCTATTCTTTCAATTTAAGACTGATTGAGAGTATATTAAACTAGTCTTAACACTAGTTGATCATTAAGTATAATATGCTCTTAACATAATTGATATAAATAATTAAGAAAACAAATGTAACTTAATGTAAGTTACTTTACCTCTTATAGTAATGGTGATGGTAATAATGGTCAACTTTTTCCTCAAATAATGATAAAAATTGTTGTAATTATTTTTAAACTTAAATTAGTAATTGATATATAGCTTTTTCGCTGATTTGAGTCTTAGGTAACCGTTAGAAAAGTAATGCACATCTAAATAGTGTTATACATAATGTGATTCTCATATAGATATTGTTTCTTTGTTTATGGGATGTGCACAAGCTGCTGCTAGTTTATTAATCTGCCATAAATAAGTCAATGTGTATTAATCATTATTATTTAGTCTTCATCTGCTCTTCGCAGCGTTGCGTTCGGATAGTAATTATAGGCCCTTTTCATACATTGCGATAATTATGTGAATTTACATTTGCCTATAATATCGCACAGAGCTATTCAATGACTTTTCTCTTGTAGTCATTATAGTAAAGTTTCAATGTGTTGCCGGTGTGTTAATTAACATAAACTTTATTATTGAGAATTAATGATCTTTACAGTAACAGTAATTCTATTGACAAGTTTGGCATTCCTGAGGTTTATGTGCTTCTCGAGCGACAAGTTATGATCCATTTTAGATTTGACAGAATAAGAATGAATGCTCATTGTGATAGACTTATAGTGAGAATAATAGTTAAATCTATATCTTATGGAATGTAATGATACTCACAGGGTAGAGCATTGGGTACACCAAAGCTTTGAGGCTAATGCAGCTCTGGATCATAACCAACTTGTTATTAGTTTATAATTCAATATTGAACAGAGATTTTGACAAATATAAGACATAAGACATCGGCAAACATTTGCTCAGATCTTAAACGCTGAAGAATTAGTTATAGACTATAACTATAGACTAAGTCTGATCATAAACAAAATGAATAATACTTATATTCAGCTTCTGTGCCAATATTATACAATATTCCAAATTAAAAATTGATAGTTTAATACATATGATTAAACATGTGCTCATTCACTCTATTTGAGATTTTAAATTCAAAGACAATTATTTGGTCACAACTTTCAGTTGCTGTGACTGAGGAACAAATTGCAAACAAGTCTCATAGTTTGCCAATGCCTTAACAGGTGATCCCTTTTCCGCATTTAATACTACTATCTTTTCATTCTATGCATAACATCAAACCACTAGTCATTGGAAATAATTAACGAAACCGATCTTTGGCGCCGTGCCTTTCGATTGTTATTGTTGATTATCTAATTGATCGATAGATAATAATCGAGAATAAATTTGCATATTTTGAGAGCTCACCAAATTTGTGATGTCCTCAATTGGGACATACCCTCAATTGGGACATATTCTAAATTAAATTTCAAATATTAGATCAAAAAACGTTCTAACGTTCACATACATACACCTTATGATAATATGCATGCAGTGCAGTCACACTTAACTTATAAATTACTGCTAACTCTTATTTTATTTCCAATTCTTATCTAATTGTATGCATTCACGCATCACTTGCTCTGACATTTCTTTAAATTAGTTAATTATAATATATTTGATATTTGATAACTGAAGTGATCGATAAAGTCTATGAATTAAATACTTGAAGAGTCATTCAACGTAAACATTCCTAATATTCTATAAAATAAATAAAAATTTGCTTCAATAAGCATTAGTACAAACAAAATAAATATAGTTTCTTGGATATAAGGTATATATATAAGGTGCTTATTTGCTACTGTAATTATTTATCTTCCCTTTGAGTCTATCACATAAATCCATTTGACTTGTTGTGAAAATGAACTTATGTTCCAATACGAACTTAATAATAGGTATAAAACTAATCCTCATATGAAGGAAAGCATTTCTTTCAATCAATTAACTAAAACGCATTTCCCATAAAATATCTAATGATCTCTCAAGAAGTTTAGTTTATTTAACTCAATATCAATAAATTCTCTAAAGATTAGTAACAATTAATAATTGATAAGCTGTACGAACGATGCTCTTAAGTAATTCATACAATCATATAAAAGCCTAAGAATTTAATTTTTAAACTTATTTTGGCGTTAAATGAAAAAAAAATTCATAAATTTTGAAGAATGTCTTATTTTGTTCCTACTTTAATGTTTGAAATGTAAAATTGATTATCAAAATATCAATATAATCGCCTTAATCGCTAACTAATTGAGTTAAGCCAAATAAAAATCATTTTATTTCATATACTATGGTATAAATTGATACATTTAATGCATTCCACGCTGAGGTATCTTCATGTGCGACTGCATGAGACTATTATTTTAAGTGTTGGTTATTTAAAATCTCTGATTAAAAGCCAAAATCAAATGAGTGTGACTTCTGAGTATTTGACAATTTACAAGTCATGGTTTTGAACTATTGTATGTAATTATGACAAATTTCAATTATCTAAAAGATCTCATTAACTATAAATTTAAATGATCTAAAATTATTATAAATTGTGAACCACATTATAATTATATGGGTTATCGAATGAAAACGTAAAATACAACGTAAAATACAACGTAAAATTGATATTCTTTTATTTTCTTTATGAATGTTTAAATTAATGCATAATAATTATTACTTTATATCTAGTCATGACATCACATCTACTAAATAGTATTCAAACAGTATATTTATAAATAAATGACAAAATTTAATTAAGCAATAATGATAACGATATTATAAACTACTCGACTATAATACTAGATCTATGAATATAGAAAATATCATTTTTTAGATTCCCGTATAATTATTGTGGTCTTTTGTTACAATTATTATTATTATTATAAGTTAATATCAAAAAATGTTTTTAACTTCTGCCAAAAATGCAAAGTAACTGAACTGTATTGAAAATGCTGCCTATTTTTTAAAATCTTGAATATGTGGCTTGTAATCTATCTGACCGCTACACTGTATAAATTTATTGTAAGTTAACAATAAAATTACATTCAAAATTAAGCCTAACTTTTATTTATAATCATTTAAAGTTATAAAAACTATTTTTATCTCAAATGTGGAACTTCAACCAGATTCAATACGACTCATATTCAAGTAAGTAACATATGTTTTATTCCTGAAGACTATATCATCGGTTCGATCATCAATTGGTAAATTAAACTTTTCTATTCTATAATCATTTTCAATAATAATATATTTATGAAACCAATTAATTCTTCAAATTAATAAATTGCTAATCCATTGCCAAATAATTATATAAATTTGATCAAAATATTAATAAGCAATTGATTATTGATTTAATAAAGTTGACTTTGAACTGATTTCATTAAATTCCAAATATAGTTATGCAATTGTAAACACAGATACTAATAAATTAATTAAATTCTAAGGTAACCTTCGTTAACAAACTCGTATTCAAGTGAATTCACTCAATCCATATATTTTGACTGATTTTATAATTGAGGTAATTTTCATCTTTCCTTTCATTGCTGTAATTTTATTGTGACACAAATGCAAGTAATCAAGTATTTAAATATCAATTTCTCTCTGAATCATATCCCGAGAACAGTTTTATATACATTAAAGAATAATTTCTCAGTAAATGCTATTGAGTCAGTAGTAGTGAATTGAATAACAACATTTACAACTAACGATGCATACAGGTTAAGTGATGCTGAGCCTGAGCCTAAGCTCTCAACCCTTGCACAGTAAATTTTCCTTAAAAACAATATACCACTTCATTTTTCAACAAATTATTTCCATTTAATCGAAAAACAAAATATAAATACTGTTTAATAAAATGAATATTAAATTACAAATATTTATACTGATTTTTATACGAGGCTCAAAGGCCAGACCTGAGCCTCAGTCCTTGAGCATAGGCTCAGTCAGGCTAAGTGTGCTTCGTTGCTTACAATTGAAATCGTAGTGTGTTTTACGAAAGGCTTTACTCATTTACATGCTATCATTCAGTGCAATCGTTTTTTAATAACAGACTAGCATTTAATTGAAACGTGATTTTCCATTTTTTTTATCTTGAAATTTCACTTTAAAAGATTACGTTTGCATCTCCTCATCAAAAAAATGCTTTCAAATTCAATTATGTCTCCCCTATGGAAATGATTTGAAATTTATTTATTCAGAAAGTAATTCAATTTAATAAAGACATAAATTTTAAGTTTTTTGACGATTTCAGTTAATTAATTATAAGGTAAGGTCTGTTGAAATAATTAAAATGCTTTACAAATGTGTACAAAAATGGCTAAGAAAGGACAGCTCAACCAATTTGCTATTAAAGTGAAGTGTAGTAAAATTTTTATACCACAAGTGTTTTACGTAAATTATCAATGACTTCATGAAAGCATAATTAATGTAAAGTCTTGAAGACATGGTGTCTGATCTTATATTTTGACCCTATTTGATGACTCAAATATTTAGATTTGATTACTGTAATTTGCATTTATTATTATTTGTAAGTATTCCATGAAATAAGTGTGTGTCCAACTTTTTAATCTTAACTGCAGGAAATGCCGCTCATATCAAAGCTTGTTTCAAAAAATTAGTAATTTATTGTTATGTCTAACTATTATTTCTAATTATTGTGATAAAGTCTCTTTCTCTTCTCATGTCTCTCTGTCTTTTTCTGTGGTCCGATCGAACCAAACCCTTATCAAAACCCTTATTAGAAAATGATTAATATTTTTTACTCAAACTTTGAGCATATATTCGTATCACTATTAAGCCAACCATTCTTTTAACTGTACGATGACTGATGTGTGAGACGTTTTCAAATTGTATTGATATGAAGATAATTTTATTTAATAAAAATGAAGATATCTTGAAAGTTCTTCAGACCATAAAAGACTAGTTTCAATTCGAAAACTATAATGAATACCTCAACTCACTTGTCAGACGTTTTTTGGTCTCGATCTGCCTTTTTCTAAGATTTCAATGATTCCATAGAACGCAATGCTAAACAAAATGGTTTTGCGGCCCACTTTTGGTTCGCGACCCACCATTTGATAACCCCTGCAGCAGCTGTAAAGAGTAGTATTGAATATCACTGTTTATGAGTGTATTGACTCTTTATCATTTTTCTTATACTTCTCAAGATTTCCTCATAATTGGCAATTGTCTTATCATATTTCCGAACATTTTTCTCTCATAGGATTTATTAATATTTTTTTGTTGCAAACAGAAATCAAAACAGCTTTGAGATAAACCTAAAGATATTATTTTGTTTATTTTTAATAAATAACCTAATAGTTGTTGAAAACAATATAATTTTAAGGCATAACTTATTGGAGTTATTCAACTGAACTAATTTAAGTCATAGAAACTGGAATTCTCAAGTGATTTATCATAATTATTATTGTTTGTGCAAAATATCACTCAAATATTTAGCAGTTATGCCAAACTAACCCAGTTCTGGTTGGATTGAACCGGTGTATAACTAACCGTTTATGACAGAGGAAACATTCATTATTCTTATTTGAGTTTCATTCAAATCAATGGTCTTTAGGTTTTTACAAACTATTTAGAGATTTTACTCAATTATTAGCTTTTAATAACTTATATCATATAAAATATTTTCTCCGCTATCTTGAAAATGAAATTTTTACATTCTATACAAGTATTGTTACAAATCAATGATTTGAAATGATTAGCCCAAAAACTAATTACTAGAGACTGAAATTAATTTTTTATAACACTAAAAAAGTCTCACATTTCATAAATATTTATAAATTTATATTAATTTTCAAGGATCGTCTACTTTTATGTTTTCTATATTAAAATATGTAGAAATAATTTTGAAAGTAATAATTTTGTTTATGCATTAGATTCTGTAATCTGTTATCTTTTGTATTTAAGGGGTAATTCAGATTCTTATACAATAAACTTTATAGTTGTACTGCATTTACATATGCTTACTATAAAAAGAATTTAATCTTATAAAATACTGTCAAATAAACTCAATTTGTAGTATAGCTGTGAATTTTATGATGACTTCTGATTTACATAAATATAAAAGAATAATATTTATTTTTTAATAATCAACTGCAAACTCAAATTTTCCGACTCAGCACAACAACTGTCAAATTGAGGCAAAACAATTCAAAAAGTAAAGGTATAAGTTATAAACCTGTTAGTGGTTCGGCCCGTTTTAGATCCTAAACATAAGCGTAACCAGCTATGGGGCTATAGTCTCCAAATATTTTCCTGGATTTAAGTGTATATCAGAGATAGTCAAGGTATCAAACTCCAGAGGGGGAGTACTATTTTTTTAAATAATTTTACCTTTACCCTTTGAGTTTTTTCATGATTTTTTGAAAATTTAACCCTGGACTCTCTTCCATGGTAAAAATCCATGGGAGGGGGTCTACAAGTCAAAGGGGGGACGAAGGTAAAATTTCGGACCTTAGGAAGGGGTTACACCCACCTCTTGGCCATCTCTGGTGTATATCCGTAGGAATTTTAAAAAATTGTCATATCTTTGATTTTTCTTATGATCAACCAACCAAAAAATTTAGAGTTAAAAGCTTTTGGATTCTCATAACGCTCACAACTGTTTGACTTTTACAAAAGTTTCTCTAACTTTTAAAATTTTTATACTAAACATCATTTTTCAACTTAAAAACTTAAATCAATATTTAGTAAAATTATTTTAAAATTCTCTTAGAGCAACACTAGATCACCATAATTAATAATATTGTATCCTTAACTTGAATCAAACATTAAGAAATTATATCAAAAAGCTTATTGATATACAATAATCAACTATTCATTAGTTTTTATTTTACTCACTTAATTGATTGACGAGAAACAAAATTTTCTGGATCTGATTTCAATTTTATATGCAAGCATTCAAATTATTTAATGCAGACATTCCTTCGCAAATGATTAGTTAAAACTTAATTGAATGATAACCTTATATTAAATTACAAGCAATGTCTTCATAATCAATCTTAATCCCATTTCGCTGACATCTTTACAAGATTTTTGATAGCAATTTGATTTTTAAAAAATATATAATACTATTAATTTTTATTGAAGAATAGAATAATAATCTCTGCTATTTTGTGAAGCAATAAAGGATTCAAAATATTAAAAAGGAATTTAGCAAATCAGTAATAAACCTAAATTAGCCTTGAATTGAATTTTTATTATATAAATAGCTTAATGTGCACATCCTTTACTCCAGGAGTACCCCTATTTAGATAAACTTCACCCTTTGTTAGCTCAACTCAATTGTGTAAAATAAGTGTAAGTTAAATCCTCAAATGGAAAACAATTTTTAGGGCATTGTATTTATTATGTCATTATTACCAGACCTTATTAATAAGTTACTTTACAAAAGTTACTCTAACACTAACGAGTATACCAGTTAAGAGTTCAACTTCTCTTACTTTTATAAGTTTTAAAGATACTGCTTATCATTTATTGAGCATTCTTTTTGAACTCAGTCTTTGCCTGTTTTGTTGAGCACGGGTTGAGCTTAATATAAGGAATTATTATTATACAGTAGAAGTATAGGTATATTAATACACATTTATAACCCGCTCATTACATACAACATACAGTGTTTGAATGCAACTCTGTGTGCTATATATTAAATCCTATTGAATAATAAATTGAAGCTTATATTCGAAGTAATGTCAGATTTATCAACTCAAGTAAGTAAACTTCTTTTTGATAAAGTTAACAATATTTCATTTGATAATCTTCGCAAGTGATGAAAATTTATCTTTGGAATTATAAATAAAATTCCACTGACTTATAAGCACTCAGTCCGTCAGCAACAAGAAATTTTGTTTAGAGAAAGTCATTTACAGTGTAATATTTATTATTGATGTCAATAATTATTTCCAATTTATCAGAGTTTTAAAAAAATCAGAACATGATTTTGCAATTTTGAGCTACAATTCATGTAAAACAAAGGTCACCTTTGAATAAATGTGTCCATAATCTAACTAAATGTCTGGTTTAGCATTGAATGCTATTTTCTCATATTTCAGAATTAAATTACCATTGAATTAGTGCTTTTGAGTTACTTTACTGAGTCGTAAATTTGCTTTAACTTTAGTTGTGCTCAAATGTTTCATCGCATAAATTCATTGATAATTTAATGGACAACTATTCAAAAAGTTAAATAATAGATTGTTTTGAAGATATGAAAGCTTTTATGGAGTCTGAGGGGGTTTGGCAAGAGTTGATCCCTTCGGGAGCGCGTTCCCCTACTTCTGAAATGGTCATCGAAACAGAGACCCCGACCTCAACAGTGACGACAGAACATGGAAAGAACTATGTGTATAGACTAAAAGCACAGCAGCTTCAAAAAAATTTAGCATATTCTGGTTCGACTAAACTAACCTCAAATGACGGCCAAATGACACCACTCTACAGAACTATCAATAGCTTCAAACAAACTAAAATATTTCCGGGAAGAATCAGGAAACGTGTTGTACTAAAGAATGGAAATGTAAACCTATGCAAAGAACATATCGATAAAAGAAGTCAGAGATATCTTCAGGACATGTTCACGACTATGGTCGATATACAATGGCGATGGAATTTACTCGTGTTTGCTATGGGTTTCATACTTAGTTGGCTCGGATTTTCTGTGTTGTGGTGGTTGATTTGTTTTGCTCACTCAGACTTTGAACATATCGGTGATGAGACGTGGATCCCGTGCGTTCACAATGTTAAATCATTCACAAGTGCTTTCCTTTTTTCAATTGAAACTCAACACACTATTGGTATGTAAAGAATTATATTATACTTGTATTAAAAATAAAGTGTCACTTGATATTTGAACTCAACTTTGTTTATAATCATTAAAACGATTCGACTATTGTGAACCTGTTGTGAACATTATTGAAATAAACAAATAATCGCATTTTTTCGTTACAAATATTTTAAATTCTCAACAATTTTATGAATAGATATTATCTCTTGTACAGACATTTGAGACTTAAAATTATTTTATTAGCAGACTAGTGAGGCTATTGTTGCGCAGCTTATCTAACTTTTGATTTAAATTGAATGATAAAATTGTATAATTATTATATTGTTGAGGAATTAAAGGAATCGTTTGAAACACCTAGAGATAAAATACCAAAAAATACAATATTGAAGACCTATTTCTCTTGTAATTTGATTCAAACTATTTTGTTTTAAATTTTGAATCAATTAAATAAAACATTAATTCATAAAATTCCTAAGCATTTCTCATAAGCTTATCAAATACCCAATAGTAGCAAATATTCACAGAGGAAATAGTAGTAAATAATTAAATTCAAGGCAAAGTTTAAAGTAAACTTTGAATGCGTTTCTCAAATACTGATACTTTTTATTTAAATTACAAAAAAAGAGAACTTTATTAT
>JAUJYT010001194.1:0-12625 GCA_033996565.1 Nanhermannia nana
TCCATTAATTAACTGCGCGGCACCGGATATCTCCTTTCTATCAAAAGTACTGGTGCCAAAGGTCCAAGTTACCAAATCTGTACAAAATATAATAATCTGTACATTTTATGCAAAATTAAAGATTTTACTTAATTAAATTGATATTATTTATTAATCATATGAATAATTATTGATATATATGTAAATATAGATTTTATCATCAATTTATTGTTATTTATATCCAATTATGTACAGATGAAGCTCTAACATATTGCCTGTACTAAACCTCTCAAATCTTTACAATATAGATCAAATCTGTACGTTTGGCAACCATAATCAAAAATAGCGTCCCAACAAATACTCAATGCCAATTTTTTTTATTATACATTGTGGTTTAAGAGTTATAAACCTCCAAAACCCGTTCGAACCATTTTGTCGTTGCGCATGTAAAATGTATTTTAAAAAGTTAACTATTGTATTATTACAAATCAGAGAATCTTATAATTTTCTATCTAAAAACTGCCCCTATTGTAATTCTATAGACTATTTTATGTTTAAACATTTCCTCAATATATAAAGAGTTGTGATGAATAAAATATATGTCTAATTCACGCTCAATTAACTTTAGAAATCATTATATACCACAGCTCTGCCAATTGAATGACTTCCAAAATATTGTAATTTATAAACAGAATGAATTCTCGAGACGTTATTCTTAGTTTTTGAAATCTTGATTTTTTTAATAATAAAGTTAACAGTCCATACATAAAAATACAATTGACTTATTATTTATAGTGAATTTTAATTTTTACGTAAATAATGTCATCAGATTATTCTTTAAGGAAACTAAAAATGAATTAAATTCAAAAATGTATGAATAATAATAATCTTTTGAGTTGATGCTTTTAAAAGATTAAAATACGAAATTGAACCTAACTTCTACTGGTTTTTAAAAGTATGGTAAACCCTAAATATTTTAAGTAGAACTTTTGTATTATTCTTATTCCATATTTTCAATAAATAAGTTTCTTATTTATTGAATATATTAGCTTTTGTCATGTGTTTAATTTTCGTGATTTTCTATTCTTGTTTATGATCTACAGTGAAAACTCTAGAATTAAAATAGAAATAGAAACCTTTAATGCATAAAATGAACTAATAGAATATAAGCCAATTAGGTACTAGGTAAAAACTTTAGGTAAACTAAGATTTAAAAGATAGATCTTTATTGAACAAAACATATAACACTATTTATTAATATTTCTATCAGAATTCAAATTTTTATTAATTAAAATATTATTAAATTAGTTTAATTAAATCCAATTTTAGAATGAATATAAAGCTTTTTGAAGACCTCATTAGTTACTCACTTGTCAGGAAATTAGACTTAAATAAATTTTAAAACAGCTTAAGTTGAAACGAAATTCTAATTAGAGTTGTCATATCATTGTTATACTCCCACATTACTACTTATTTGAATTTCATTTTTATTAGATTTCATACCTATATTTCAACTTCCATTCCATGGAAATGGAAACATATTTAGTAAAAGTAAAATCCTTTTATAAACTTTAGAACCTATAAACTTAATATTCAAGATTGATATTAAGTATTGGGTTGAAAGTTAATCCAAATTAATTAAATTTGAAAAAAAGATTGCCTAATGTAATGCCTAATCTATTGTTTACTTAAACAGATACATCGCAATCGTGCATCCACTCAATCCTCGTATGACTAAAAAGAAAGCCATTACAAACATTATTATTATATGGATATCGGCCGCATTGTTTGCTTTGCCTACTTTGATATTCTCAGAAACACTAACGATATCGTATGACAAGAATACTGCGCGTACTCTTTGCCTTCTTTTTTGGCCAGACGGTGTGGCCGGACAATCAACATTCGATTTTGTGTGAGTTTCAATTATTGGATTGTTATTGTATTTCCATTTTAGGTGTTCTCGATTTACATGTAAGTCAGGCTTTTGTCAGAAAAAAGGCTAAGATATAATGCATACCAATGTTTTTGAGACTTTTTATATATAGAGCTAAAAAAAGAATTTCGATGTATTTTGTTTCTGAAAGCCAAAAGTTAGCTTTTCATACTTAAAATTTGATACATTTAATTGAGTTTCCAATTGTTGCTGTTGTTTACGGGTCATAAGTTTTCTCTTCATTGGCTCAATTTGGGCACTGGTTTGAACAGCCATCCTGTATATTGCTTTTTTATTTAAACATTAAGTTTCTCAAAAAATAATTGGAGGGAATATTGTATTTTGAATTGATCAGCAATTATTTTTCATGTTTAATAAGTCAATAAATTTTACGTTTGTTTACGTTTTCTTTAGCCAACTTCCTAATAAGAGGATATCTCACTGAAGCCCATATTGAAAACCAGTGAGATTTTTACAGGGATTATCCCGTGTCGGCTGTGGGCGAACGCTTCAGGCCATGGGATTGTTATAAAACAATGAATATGTGGCCAACATTTTGCAGAAAAAACAGCTTCGAATCTGGGGTTCGAACCCTCGACCCTCCGACCATGAGTCCGACACCTTTCCTCTGGGCCGCTCTCTCCCTCAATAAATTTTAATTTTATTTAAATTTTAACATAATGTAACATTTTCCTCGGTTAACTCACTTTTTAGAAGAGATATCATCTTTACTCCAGAGTCAGAGTGAGATTTTTACAGTTAGAACCTGTGTAGCCCGAGGCAGATCCTATGGGCCAGGATTGCTTGAAAACAATGGACATGTGGCTCATCGCATTTAAAGAAGTGCAGAGTTCGGGGTTCGATCATAAATCCTAAACCTTTCCTACTCGACTCAGTTTAAATTTTTTCTCCTATATATTAATTAAATAATTAGAATCTGTTTAAACTTATTTTAATTTATAACAAATAAAAACTTTTGTTACTTTTTCGACACAAACGTAAATTTACTACAAATTTGTAGATTATGTGGACAGTTTCGGGTTAGACTTCTTGACCCGTCTTCAGCACAAATTAAGTCAAAAGTAAATTACTTTTTTGTTTTTTGGTGCATTTGTTTGGAGTGGTTTGAGAGAGAAATCTGAGACCGGACACCTGTCTTTATATTTAAAGTGTTCGAAGTCATACAGTTATAAAAATTATATACAAAACTCAAAACTTTTTACAAACAATAATCAATTATCATATAATTTCTGTTTTCTGTAACAGCTCTACAACAGAACGCTACACTTTATGTATGTATATTATATTATACTTTCATTTAAAATAATATGCATTACTTACGTACTTAATGCATTAAATACTTTGCATTAAGGCTGGTTTCTGTTGCAGAGCTGTTACAGAAAACAGAAATTATATACTTTGAACATAAACATAAACAATTTAAACAGAGACTATATTTTGAATAATTTCTAGTAATTTATATAAAAACTCATTTTATAATAAATTAGATGCTCTGTATTGCTTATTGTTTATTGATTCAAAGGAACTCTAATTAGTATAAACATAACTTCTATTAAGATTATGCACTATTTTTCATAGATACCTAAAATTATAATTAATTTAAAACAATTAAAAATAAATAAATACTAAATAATAGTTAAGAAAGTTTCCAGACTTTCGATTCTTATATTTAAAGGTAAACAGTCATAAAGTCTAACACCAGTGAAGATGCAAAGATGGTATTTGGTAAAAAGTTGCTTTTTATTTGAGGCAATTTTTTTCGTCACTAAATCTTGTTTTTGAGACATATTTATATTTAAAGGAATTCATTGATTCTAAATTAAAACAAAAATAAAATCTAGTTTTTATAGATCGTTCACTCATTTAATAACTTGAAACTATCAATAATTGGAAAATTTGATTTACAAAATTGTATGTCATGAAAAAATCGAAAACCTGTTAAGAATGAGACCCGAAAGTCATCAATACAAAAGTGATAACTAAATAAGTTGTTCAACCAGTACTCAGTCTTGAAGGTCTGATACACATTCTATCGTCTTCTTTAAGTTAAGCCCAAACTTAAGACTCAATTCTCTAACTTGAGAGCTATTGAGTTAACATTTATGAACCATTATTTCAAAATGTTTGAAATACCAAATAATAATTTTCGAAAGAAAGTAGATTTTATGACTTTAACGTCAATTTGCAGACATTCACTGAACGACGGTTAGCTCTCAATCAAATAAACTAAAAGTCATACTCCGAGTTTAATTATAAGGTTAAATAACTTACTATTGAGATATTGTTCAATATAGTAAAATAGTTAAAAGTAAAACATTTTAAATACAGGGAATTTAAAATAGGAATCACTAACAGAAGCGCTTGAATCTATTCACTAATTGATATGAAGAGAGCGTTTACTGAGAAAGCATCAAACCCTATAAAATTGAAGTGTTTAGGGATAAGAACCACTCCTTTCTAAAAATATTTGATTCTATCGCATATTATCGTTCAATTATTGTTTTAAAGCTAAGAATAGAACTAAAATAAGAGAACGATAGAAAACGATTAACTTACAAATATAAAAAATGCTTTTGAAAAGCCGCTGCTTTAGACGCTCATCAGTTAAACTAAAATTCATTTATCCATTCATTTTACTCTTTTCATTCAGTATTTTTTGAAAGCGTTTTATTTAATCTCGATTTTCAAAACTATAAACTTTAATCAATTCAATGATAAGTTGAAAACCATATCTCCAGTAATTTATATTATTAATAAATTTAATTTCTATTTATTTAAACAGAAATCTAAGAACATATGAATAGAAAAGTGAAATCTGATTGAAATTGAAATGAGTTTATCTAATATTGATCTCATATAATAATGACAGTAATTTGTGTGTCTATCTCTCGATGCACGCAAATACTGGCCACTATAGAACCGAACCAATGATATATTCAGGATCAGTATCACCTGAAAGATGCCAATTAATTTTCCTGAAAGTGACCAGTGGCCGAATTAGCGAAGTAAAGGCTACGGCACCAATGCTTTTCTATGGGAAAATTGAGGGACCTTTCCAGTAACCAATATATGCAAAGTATTTGTAGTATGCAAGTCGAGTATCATTGTGTACTATTTTTCTGAACGGGTCCGATAGCTTGTATTTATATAATAATAAATGAATGCATTATTTTAATGCAAAAATAGCGTTATTCCAAGTTTTTTTGTGATAAAATATGGTAATAGAAGAACAACTCTTAAGTTCATTGACGGCAACATAAGATGACTTTTGAAAGTGGTGTTGCCTTTATATAGCAATAAATAGCAATCAATCTGTTATAGAAGTTAAATGAAGTTCGACGATATATGGCCTCAAGCGAGCCTTCAATAGCTATCCTATCTATAAGTTATGCATATTTAAAAACTCACTTTATTAGCTTCGGGATGAATAGTGGTTTGGACGCCGTGTAACTCATCCAGAGTTGGTCTTGTCATATGGCCGTGAACTGAAAGGATGTTCCGGTAATTGTCAACCCTTGGAAGAGCTTCTCGAGTATAGTGTCTCAAACTTTTAAGATTTTTTGTGTCGTAATAAGTATTGGTATAATCGACTGACAATTGATGAGCTTTTGACGGCATATTATGAATAGTATCTCCAGAACTGTATTCATCGGACACTTTAGCCACTTGAAAGCGAGACTGATTTTGATGATCATCACAGCCTTTTTCAGCGGATAACGATTTTCTCATACAATTATTACTCATTTCCAAATGTTCTGCTGATGTTTGGCTCTGAAATAACAATAGAATGCTATAAATATTGTATAGTTATTGAAAAGTTTATTCAATTAATTTTATCAAAACATTCACCAATGTTTACAAAATAAAAATGAACTGTCGATGAAGTTTCCAACTTGTTTGGGAACAAACCTGAAGAACTGCACATTCATAGCTATACTTGCAGTGCAAGCATTTCAAACTATCAAAACTTATGAGCGAAGCAAAACTTTCAAGTATTTCAATTGGAACGACTATTATTAGAGGTAAACCAACACACAAAGTGACAGCAAAGAACTCTGTTGATAACCAACTCAACTAATTTATATATTTGTCACCCAGTTTCCAATGTTTCAAATTAGTTTACTATTTATTAACTAATTGGCCGTTAACTTATTCAAAAGTAATAACATATATGTGTTAATTGAGTGCTATCTTTAAAACAATGGTTCAACATCTCAGTCGATTTAGCGGTCAATTTTTTTATTGCATTATTTGCTTTACAAACAGCTCTAATTTCAAAAATGATCCAAAACATGATTCTTCACTTTCTAATTGAATGCAACATTTATTGACAAAACACATAAAAACAAAGCTTATGAAACAGACAAGATTTCACTCATCATTAAACATCATTCAATAAGGCATAAACAGGGCATAAATATACGCTTCAAATCGTGACATGTTTTAAATACAAGAATCTAATCATTATTAACATTGGATTATTTTGTTTGATATTTTAATGGCAATAAAATTGATATTTTCACTTAAAAAGTAATTGAATTACTACTCAATAATTTAGACTTATGTAAAAGGTCTGAAATGAGTGAATAAAAGCATTACAGATTATCCAAGAATTTGAATATAAATAAGGAGTATTTTTATCTACACGTATATATAAATAGAATATTTTTAGAATAGAAAAGTGTAGGCTTAATGTCAAAGTTAACTTACTTAACATTTGAATATAAAATAATACTGTGTTCACCATATTTTTAAATCTGCGAAAAACATTTCAATTATTACGAGGCCCACTATTGCTTAAAGCTTTTTACTAATATTCTATAGAATAGTGGAGAAATAGTAATACTGGTATTTAATTTGTTATTATTCATTGAACTCATTTAATAATTTTGAGGATTAGTTCTGAGTGTGAATGCAGTTTAAATGTTATATAACTGTTATGTAAGTTGTAATTGAAGCCGTTTTCGTATCAAATAATTGTATTGACATTAAGGTAAATGCTATCACTTGAATCTTTTACAGCCATTTACTGACAAATAAGTATATAATTATGCAAAACTAAATAATCTGATTTGTTTGCAATTATTTAATGATAATAATAAAGGCATTTAAATACATAATTACATAGAAGTAGCTTCCATTACATAGAAGTAGCTTCTATTACATAAATAGCTTTGTATATGAATTAAATTAGAATATTGTATAAGAAATAATGTCTGAAATTAACATTGATGAGAGAACCAGAAAAAGAAACAGTTTTCCTTATAATTTAGTAAAAGAAGTTGGATGGCTATTATTGAAAATTTGCGCTGTATAATCATATTCAGCGGATATTTAACAGATATATTTAGTAGTAAGAACCTTTAATGACTTTTTCTTCTAATTAAAAAATTAATACTATTTTAATCGAAAATATAGATCAATACGTAACAAATATTTAGTATGTCATACCTGTACCCGTATCATGACATTGTTATATGTGTCAGTATCTCAAGACTCAAGTAGTTCTATAATTATGAGAAAATCAAGTGATTAAAAGCATGTGAACATCAAGTATTATGTTTTGATAATTTTGCTTTTTTATCAGATAATACATAAGAACTTCCGATATAAGAGAAATTTGTATTTGTATAGTTGGGAAATCTCAAGATAATGAATCTCAATCTCTAGTTAACTTCAATATAACTTATAATAATTTCATATTTGTATTCAATTATACAGATTAGTGATCTTTTGCCCCGTTTTGTCGGTTTTGTCATCATTAATGATAATTTTCAAATATAAATAAATAAAATAAATCATATCATAACATATTCAGATATACTGTACCTCTACTAATAAAATAGAAATATGGGCTTAACTTTGATTAAAAATTAATAAAAGAATAAAGATTACAAAGAAATTATTTCATATTTTAGTATTTTTTTTGAATATTCAAATACTCAACAATAGATTTAATTAAAAGTAAATAAAAAATTAATTTTAATGACATTAAAATACTTGTAAATAATGAAATAAGCAAAAGAATGTAGATATTAAGCAATTAGATATTCGTTAAGCTATTTCTTCAAATGAACTCATTTAAAGCGAATCAAAAACTATTAAATTAATTAATTTACTTACAGTTAAAAGTAAAACACACACAAAAGCACTTAAACGGTGAAATTAAAGAGATATGTATTGATTTATACATAATAACGAAAGAATTTATACCGAAAGAAATGCGATTAAGGCTTTCGAATGAAAACCAAATTTATATGTTTAACACAACCATAAAAACTAATGAATTGTGTATTAAAAATAGAACTATTAAAGAGTCTGCGGACAAGCTTTCATCAAATTCATGCTTCAATTAATTATAAAATAAAAAGGTCTTTTGATTTTCATTAAGTCATTTATTGTCAATTTGAAGCTTTTATAGTTATGACAAATAATGATACAAAATATCACGACTAGAATATAAAATATATAATTAAATGTTACATTAAAAAAACTAAATCAGAAATATGAAAGTTCAGCACTAAGAAAATGATAAATTTTTTTGATGATTTATATAATAGAAGATATGTCAGAGTATCAAAAATTATAAAATATTTTAGAAAATGCACACTTCTTCCGCTAATAATTTATACAGAACTAAATGGATAGTCTATTAAATGTTTCGAAACAAACTAATATTTATTTAATTAGATGTTATAATTTATTTGAAATCATGACAACTTCTGCATTGAGTATATGATGACTAAATGAAAGTGCAAATGATTAGCTAATGATATATTCCATTGATCAAGCTTTTCATTTATAGACCGGACTAATTGGTTATTAATTAATTAAATTGTAAACTTTATTCAAATATATTTAATTATTACTGAGTTTAGTAACAAAACAATAAGTAAAATATAGTAATCTTTAAGATTGTGCTATTTATATTATTTTAGAGATAATATATTGTGAAGTGAAATGAAATGCAAATAATTATAACAATAATCTAAACGGATATAAGACTCAATCGTGAGAAGAAAAAATCGCAATTAAGAGAATGTCTTGTGATATACTTAAAAAAATTGAAATGTCTCATAAGACGACTACTCCGCTGTCAAGTATTATTAAACATATCAAAATGAGAATATCATAATTTCCCAACAGTCGGCTGAATATTCGTCAATTTTTAATACTGTTCAGTCATAGATTTTTTTGTTGTATATGATATGTATGAAATGGTGACATCGCATGCGTATACAATCAAAATCTCTCAAAATTTTTTGCTTTTTAAAAATAAAATTTTTTATTACGACAAGATTTGTTTGAAAAAATATAAAACAAACAAGAGGTGTGCATTGTTAGCTTTGTTTTGATATTTTTAGATATTAACATTGGAGATTTTGTTTTCGAGATTATGACCCATCACATCAAAATTACGTTTGTCTTTTTCAATTAAAAAACTATATATAAGGGTAGCGGTCAACTAATTATATCAAAACATCCATTAATAATTGATTATTGCGAATAACAAATACATTATGTATTTAATAACATCAATTTATTGTTCAAAAAACTTTAAAAATGGCGCTTATTTTCTTTGGTTACATAGAAAACTATTGAAATTCAAGAATTCATGAAAATTGAGTACACTGTAGGAAATTCTGATATTCCGTTATAATTGATCACGTGATTCACATAGAGCTTAATGTTAAAATTTATAGCTCTGCAGACCACTAGTGGTCCGTAAAGGGAATTTGAGAACCGATACTCTAAATGTTTAATAGTGTTTTGGTCCAATTAAAAATCCTGATTTCTCAATATCGTCCAATTTTTAATGAATAAAGTGATTTTAATTCAATAAAAATGGAAACATTAAGTTTTGCTAAATTATTGGCAAATATAAAACATCAATAATTTTAATTGACATTTAGTTAACTTAAATTCTCGATTTAATTACAGTCCCACTCAGATAATGAATTGCAAAAATAATTATATAAAACAGACGCTAAACTCTATGTCCGACCAATTCTAATATTAATGTTGATTTTTAGTTATAAATATAGTTAAATTAATTTTAAAGCAAATATTTTAAGGTCACATACGGTATGCGATAATGTGAGACAAACGCGAATGTAAAGGCGTTTTAATATCCTGTCTTATGATCAACTTCTGCATTGCATTTTAATTAATTTATATAATTATATTAATGTATTATATGTATATTTTAGCGCAACACATAAAACTCACTTTTAATATTTAAGGCAAATCAAGAGCTCAAAAATTATTCAAATAAAGAGACCATAAAAAATCTACAATTAATGTATTTGTTAAGCAAACTATTTAATGACTTTTTTCAATATATTTCCTCTCAAATAATATGAAAATCAATTGAATCAATAATGAATTGCTGATAAATTCAAGTGCTTTTTGTTTTATGAACTTTGCTTTTTTGACATTACGGTAATATAATATAATATGAGAACACAGGGCGACCACAATGGACAGGATTTGAACAATTATCAAAAGAATGTAGTGCTGTCCCGCTTTCATTTTTGTAGCTGGTAAGGAAAATCAAAGTATTGTAAAAACCCTACTGTATAGCATGTCAAAGAAGTTGCTACGCATACAAAAATTATAGAAGTTATCGGTTGTGAGTTTCGTTATACTGTATTAATCTGTATTTATTGAGTTCAATAATAATTAGAATAATCAAAAAATTACTGTTTTAACACTTTCTCAACTATTAGCAAAATAATTGAAATTAAATCATTTCTAATATATATTATTGCAATCATTTTATGTAAAGCATGCGTTCCAACCAATAAACTTATAATATAAACAGTTTTGTATGTAACCGCACTTCTTGGACATGATATAAGTGTTAAATTTTGAGCTCAAAGCTTCTCTAATTTCAATGCTAAATAAATTCAATATTTATATTATAATTTCATTTATTTTTATATTTTACGATATATTTGATTAATCGCTAATTTGATTGAAAACTTGATAAATATATTAAAAATATTTGTGATTCAAATGGAACTAAATTACAATAAAAGCAGTTTCGCATTGAATTTAATACTTGAAGAGAATGTGAGCAAAAAAGTGACTTATACTGTAATATAGAGAATGATTTGTAAAGCTTTAAATTGAATCAAAAGACTAATTGAAAAATGTTTAATGAAATAAAGATTTGAATGAAAAGCCATAAGAAATCCGTTGGGAAATATTGAGAATAGTTTGAGATAAAAATAAGTACAGGTATTAATTGTATTAATGTATCAAATATTAAGTAATAATATCTTAGACTTAAGTCTTAAGAAGTCTTAAGACAGTAATAATGATAAGAAACAAACCTTTAATTGAGATTTGTTTTCATCATTCAATTCATACAAATCTGATTCCGAACAAAAATTTCGGACATTATTAGGGATTAATTCGTTAGTACAATAGTTGTTATGATTGTTCTGGTTGTCATTATTTTGATCAGATGTGAGATCAAAATGATTGACACTTTTTGATTGCGTACAAGAGATGGGCTTTTGTTGCGAACCATTGAAAAGTTGTGTTTCTGTTGAGACGAACGTAAGACTCGCTCTCTTCAGGCTTGACTTCAATTGTTTATCAATATTTACACCAATTCTTCGTTTATATGATCTTTCATTGGATTGGACGTAATCTTTGGCAAACTCTTTGGCAATGAGTGGCACCGATTCGTCCCTTCGTTCGGAACTGACTTTTCTTTCGCTCATTATTTGGCACTTTTTAATACTTTAATACTTTAATACTTTAATTATTATATTATTATATTATTTATATTTATATAAAATCTTATTTATTATTAATTATAAAAATAAAATAAATTCAAAATTAAGTTTAAATCAATTTAAACAATAAATACTATAAAAGATCACAAATCGAAACATCGATTAATAAAATGACTTCAGAAAAGGTTTTTTATAAGAAAGTGTCGTAAAAATGTTCATTAATTAAATGGTTTTAAAAATCATTAAATAAATAAATAAACGAATAGTGTGAGTGCTATTCCTATACCGCTATACCAAACATCATCTCTGTATCGATGATAACATGTTCTAATGTTCTAAACCAATGCTCTCCCAGTATATGCTCATTGAATAACACGTGCGCTGTATTGCCGGCGCCAATGCTCTCAAGGTTACCAACCCTTAATCTATTGGTTTTGGGACAAAAACCTGTAAGCAATACAGCAATACTATGACTCGTCTCTGACTCGTCTGTTAAACGTGAGACTCATTTTGTGCTAATTTAGTAAATCTCTATGTAATTCTGTGGAGTCTGGAGTCTGTGAAGAGCAGGTAAAGAGCTACTCAACATAGCAGTCACTAAAATCTGATTAAAAAAGAAAAATTATTCAGTTTTTTATTATACATTTGAGGAACTATTTTTGATAAATGAGAATCTGAGGTTTTTTAAACGACTTAAGAATAGCTTAATTTCAAATTAATTAAAGTTTTTCATATTTTCAAGTTTTGTAAATGTTTCTTAAGCCCATAAATTGCAGGTAAATTGTAATTAAGTGACGGCTCAAAATTGAATGAGGTCGCTAAATCAAAATGTTTTCATTAGTAATAAATCTTTACTAAATTTTTGTAATAAATTATTTAAAACTAGCTTTCATTGAATAATATTATAAACTTTTTTTTTGCTTTTGTTTCACTTCAAAAATAG
>JAUJYT010001195.1:0-12623 GCA_033996565.1 Nanhermannia nana
GTTTACTTTTTATAGAAACGCTTTTCGAGTAATTGAGATCTTAGTGTTCAGTAGAATTTTTTATCTATTACTTAAAAAAATTATTTACACTTCTTTCACAAAAAATTATTTTAAAAGATCGCTCTATTTTATATAATTTTCTATGTATGAAAATCTATTTCTAAAAAATATCTACAAAAGAATTATTTCTAATAAATTCAAACACTTTGAAAATTTACTTTTTTTATGTCCAATGTTTGCATACCAACTATCATTTCTAAGAGATAATTGTAAACGGTTTTTATTTACTGAGAAAGTTAGGGCTCTTTTAACTCAAGAGGGAAGTGTCAGATCGCTTACCAACCGATTTCAAAAAAATTTTTACCAGATCAACCTTATAATTACTGCTGAGCATATTTAAACTCTGGACCTCTCGGACCCGGACCCGGACCCGGACCTCGGACCTCAGATCCAGACCCAGGTCTGGGTTCGAGTTCCGTAGGGTTCAGGACCTCGAGGTCCAGGTCCGGGTACGAGGTCCTAGTCATGAACCTCTATTTAATTAAAATTTTTATAATAACTGATGAACCTGTTTATGCACTATTTGTTGCAAAAAAGTGTGCAATACTGTAATTTGAGATTATTTTGTACAGTATTTTAACATATGAAATAATTTTATATTAAGGGGGGATACTGAGTCTCTGAGGTCCGAGGTCCTAGGTTGAAGAGAGGTTCAAAGTCCAGTTTTGTTACAGAGATCGAGGTCCGTGCACGGACCTCTTTGACTCGGACCTGTTCAGCAGTACTTATAACCTTATACTAAATCATGTTGAAAATCGTCATTTAAATTGGTGGAGTCCAAGAAACCTATGAATTATAGTGAACACAATATATCTCAATGCATAGGAATATAACATATTTACAGTACGTGACATATTTGCAGCGTTTTGTTGCGAGAAAAGCACAAGCATTTGAAATACTTGGAATACAAAAAGAGTTATCCTACATATCAATAGACTTAATATCTGAACTCAAATTCATTGGTTTTCCCAAAATTGTGACTCAAAGTATGAGTATATCAATGAAATAAAAAGCACTTCAAGTTCTCAACTCAATAATTGATTTACTCGAATAGGTTTTTTATCAATAAAATAACTCATTTATAATAAATTTTGCAAAACAATGAGATGAGTTCAGAACTTGAAGTGCTTTTAACTCATTGATATACTCATACTTTGAGTCAAAATTTTGGGAAAACTAATGATTTTTCGTTCAGATATTAAGTCTATTGATGTGTGGAATAACTCTTTTTGTATTCTATAACAAATGCTGTGCTTTTCTTGCAACAAAACGCTCACTTGTTTTCATAGTTGTAGTACATTTGCAAAAATAAATTACTATCAAACTTAACAATATTATTACCACTAACTGTACAGTTCTTTTCAACCAAAAATACGAGAGTAAAATATACGCTTTTCTGCATAGTTTTTATTTTAATAGACTTTAATTAATATAATGTTTGAAAGATATGAAAAATGAGTAGACGAGTGGCTGTCATCATCAAAAAAAGATGTTATAAATGGAATACTCACTGTTAATGTTAAAAAACCCAAACATTTGAGTTCAGATCTGGATTTTATTGATATCTTATAAGTGATAACACATTTACAAATTAATTCAACATCAGATCTGAACTCAAATTACTGGGGTTTCCATTAGATATTTCATGAAGTTACGTGTTTTTTATTTATAAACTCAAGTTTATCACTAAAATAAACTCTTTATTATAGTTTAGTTTTTTAACTGATAACAACCTATTACTCAGTTTTTAAAGTATAGTCGAGTATTAAAAAATGCTATACACAAAAGTATATATTATAAAATTCTCGTATTTTTGGGTGAAAATGACTGTATGTTGTGATTATTACATTAAACTTTTTTAATTAACTAACACATAAATCAACAGCAAAGGGTATTAAAGCAAAATATTCATTAGTTATTAATTTGTATTTTGCTATTCAAAACATATGGGATTGGATTCAAAGTTAGATAAATGAGTAAAATGACTAAAAATTATTTAATAAAATATTTAATGAAATGGTTCACAATTTTATTGATATTTATATTACAAATGTCCAAACTCAACACTATTTTCTGCCAAAATACAACTAAAGAGGACATAGAAGTACCTCCATTTTGAGACCCAATAAATTATGAGACACCTATCAACGAATTAAGAGTTATAGCTAATTGTTCTATCAGTTGATTCAAACGATGATAAGCAATTGAAGGACTGTTGGTGTCCTTGTTTATATGAGAACAAGTTTCCCAATTGAGATATTCTGACACTATATTGTCGGGAATCGCCTTTATTAACTGCACGGATGAGATCACAATAGGGTTGTAATAGGATTTTTAAAGTGACAATCAATTATCGATCAATTTTCAAAAAATGAACTATGCCATATTACTATTACAAACAATTATAGCGCATAATTTAATTTAATTAAAATTAAAATTTAATCAATACACAAGATTCACCTGAATCACTCGTATTAATTATTGTATTAGGTTCGCCCATTTTTCGATGCTTAATAGTAAAATAATACGTAATTTATAAATTTTATAATTACATTCACTCAATTAAGTTTTATAAGGTCATTTATTGACCAAGCAACTATTTAATTTTTCGAGTTCTATAGCCTTTATATGTTTAAAAGTATGATCTTCGTGATCGATCAAATAGATATAGATCAATATGGATCGATCACCAACGATATCGTGGTCATCGATCAATCGATCACAACCTTAGTTCACAACTTCTGCATCAGAATCTCAAAAAGAGATAAAATGATGACACAAAAATTGCTCACAGAAAATAAAATTTTAAAAATGAAAAACCACTTAAAATTTTGTAATTTTTAATTTGCAACAATTTTATTTTAACATAGAATACGTTTCAAACTTAATTAAAAATTTAATCTATAATGTAAGTTAAGTATTTCATAAATTAAAAATCAAATCTAGTTTTTATATTATATATAAACTAAAAAGAGGTAATTCAAGTGAAAAGTGAGAAATTTATTCTAGTGTAGAGACTAAATGATTAGTTGTCATATTAATAAAGCAAAAGAACTTGAAAAGCGATAACATTTTTATACCAGAGACTTATTAAGTCAACAATTTTTTGTATTTAACTTAATTTATTATAAGTTATGAGTAACACTTATTTAAACAATTATTAGTTTTTGCAACAATCGGTTTATATGCATGTTTTATAAGAACTTAAGTACATTAAACAATACATAACAATACAATACATTAAACAAATATATGAATACGAACAATAATGAAAAATAGATTTAAAAGTTTTTTAAACAATTAATAGTATGTGATTCTGTGATTCTGTAATTCTGCAATTTTGTTCTTCCATCACTCAATGCCTATGTATACCGTACATACAATGAAACAGACGAAGGGTTAAACAAAGGGTTTAAAAGTAAAAATGAGCAAATTTTTGGTTTCTAGAGTTATTTACTGTTTACGGGAAGTAATTTCGGAATTACGGTCGCGAATGCGAACGGCGGCAAAAACTAGTAATTAACTAATTTAACTAATCTTTTTTGCTATCCTGTAATCTAGAAATAAATTAATTGTTGAAAGTTATTCTTTCCATTAAACCAATAGGAGATTTCAATTATTCCCAACTAATTAGGTTTTTAGGAATCAGTCAAGTCTTTCAAATTGTTTTTGATTGAAGAGTTTGCAAAAATTAAAAATTGTTTGTGATAATCAAAACAATTGCACCATTGCGTGGATATGTCCTATATTATGAAAGAATTAATCTGTTGTCAGACGTCTACAGTATTATTTTCCAATTGAATGAAACTCAAACATTTTTAAACACTTATTATTAAATACTCAATAGAAAAATTTAAATTCAAAAGCAAAAAAAATTTCCTTTAAATTTATTTTGGAATGGTTTCAAAAATGTGTTTTTGGTTTAAGAATTTTGTTTTTCAATCTTATGATTTCATATAAGGAAATATTTGCCTTAAAAGTTAGCATTTCTCAAGACTTTTGTCTTTAAACCTCATAACCCAAGTTCAATGTCATTTAAATTACAACAATATTTGCGGCAGTTGTTTGTTATTTTAGTCATTTGGACATAAGTTTGATGAATTTGATCAGAGTTTGATGGCCTCACTTTCAGCCAAAAACCGGCTTAAGCTGGTCTACAAATTATGTGGTCATCTCCTGTAGGATCTCACGAAGTCTTGGACCACTCCTTATTTTCACAGCTAATCTAACAGTAAATATCAAATATTGGGCTCAGAGTCTGTCCAGTATTTAATTTAATCACCAAAAGCATAGAAATTAAAGATAACTTCCAATAAACTTATAATTGTTATCAAAATAAAAGAAAACAATAAGACATAAAACAAAAGAGCTAGAGATGATAGTTAACCAATAAATACGCGTTTATTTGGAAAATGGGATATAACTAGAAAAAAATGTAAAAATAATCAACTATTGAGAGTGGGACACAAGCCTGAAGATTCGCTCAAATCCAGTTTCGCTACAATTGCATTACTTTCCTCTCTATCTCTCGTTAGACTAGAGTCGCATTTGATCAGTAAATAAAAGGTTAGTGGGTCAGGCACTACAAGTATTGGACCATCTTTTCAACGTTTACTAAACATTAACGGTATAAACAGTAAAGTTGGTGAATATTATATACCGATTCACGTCATTTTGCTTCCAGAAAAGCTATTTATAAAGTTAATTGTTGTGTTTAATTCGATTAGTCTATAGTCTAGACTTTCTTTTCTGCATTATCTCTACAAAAATGGTTAAGTCATACTGTTTTTATGATTTATAATTTATTTTCTTATGTATATTATCCTAATAAACCTTTTGCTCATTTATTTTATGTACTTATGCTGTGAACTATAGAATATTTTTTATTTTGAGTCTAAGTCATGAGCGTAATGGCTATAAAGTATTTATATTTATATCAGATTTTTCTTCAGTAATCAAATCATTGATCAATGAATAAATCAAAAAAGTGTTTAATAAAACTTTTCTATAATTAAACGATTAGTAATATTTTATTTTATTTTATCGGTTTATTAATTTTGTTTATATTTCATAAAGGAATCAAACTTTTAATTTATACAACTCTTCAAAACTTTGAATCAATTACTTATTAAGTTTACGTCTAAAATATTTAATGAACTTATACTTTAATTAAAAAATTCTAAACTATAAAGTTTTGATATTAACTCATTTCAAATATATTATTAAACTTAAACTTATTTTTCTTTGATCTTCAGATTTCACTGCGTCTTATTTTGAATTTATTAATTATCTGTATTTTAATACCCAATGGGTTACTACAAGAAGAAGGGCCTGAACTGACGGAGGAATATATAGATGAAGAGTTTCCACCAGAAGCGGGTGCAGAAGATGTTCCGCAGCCAACAAAACCAAACAACACAAATGAAATCAATAAGAAAACACAATTCACTGAAGACCGATTCACAAAATTATTTCAAAATCGTCGAAACCGTCCGAGGGCTTCCACATTTTTTCCTAAATTTGCTTCAAAGGCACCGCCAACACTTCCTCCATTCATTAAAAATGTCGCACCACTTATAAAAGTTGTGCCGACACAAGCGACAAATCAGAGATCTTTCACACAGAAAACAACAGTCGCACCAATAAAATCCTCAACCGTTAGAACTCCTTCGAGAGGAAATGCTAACAATAATAATACCAATAGAAGAAACCAATCAAATAACAACCGATCTCTAAATCAGTCCACGCCAAGTCCCTCAACTACTGAATCATCTTCAAGAAGACGTTTTGGCTCAAATTCTGGCCCTCGAAGAAATACAACTGCGACCATCCCTGCGATTAAGCCTAAAAGAAATTAGAGTCAGATCTTATTTAAAATTAAATAAATTCTTATCAGTATTCAAATGGAAACACAATCAATAAGTTGACGCATCAATACTTCAGAATTTTTAGAAGAGTCCGTATTTGTGGTATGTGTTGGAGTTTCAGGTTTTTTGACAGATTTTCTCCCAAATAATACTTTTCTAATGAATACATTTTAATTTAATGTACATAATAAAAAAATTAAATTTATTAAATACATGATTTATTAAATTATCTACACTTACTATGCGTAGAATTCAGTTTAAGTTATAAGTTTTTCTAAATAGAGCCAAGTTAAGTTATAAGTTATAACTTAACTTATAAGTTATTGGTATACCTGTAGGTCCGATGACTTGATAACATTAATACATTGAATAATTTCAGACTTATTTGAATTATATAAATAGATAAGTTTTGAATGAACGATCATTTCGAAGATGTATTTGAATTACAATTATGTTTATGACATTTTATATTTATGGGCTTTAGAACCTTAAAGCTATTTATTAAGACAGCATTGACTTTAACCGACATTAAAAAAACTATTTATCGCATCTTTGAGCCAATTGTTGAGTTATAAACAGATAGTAAACTAATTTAAATAAGGTCTCAGGTTTACTATATTTAATCAAATATTTGCATAATCCTAAAGCTCAACGCATTAGCTTTTCATTTAAATTAATTTAAACAATAAATAAATGCTTTGAACGAAAATATTTTTCATATCATTGTTATTATGATTGAGAAAAAAGTGAATTATTTATTATTAAGTGAATTATAGTCCGCCATCACATGTGAGGACGTTGTGAGACATCAGTTAATAAATACAATGAAAATATTAGTGAATCTTATTTTGACTCTATTTTTAAATCTATTACTTTTAATAACTTATTCAAGAGCTAAGTGAATGTCTATAAATAGGACCAAAATTACAATAAGAAATGCAATACTTATGTGTGTTATGAGAGCTTTGATTCATAACAAGTTGAATGCTATCCAATCACTGAATGAAAGAGTAATATATTTACACAAATTATGACATTAATTATGTAATAAATATATTGAGTTTAATTACCCCTTAATTTACTCATATTTAACACTTTTTGTTAGTGTTTTTTCATTTAATTTTCAACTTTTTGTTATATAGCAGTAGTGATGAGACTTTGTTTAGTGTTAAGAAATGTAAAACTTTTACTTAGATTCCGATGAAAGCAAACAATGAAGACAATGATTTCTGTCAAACACTCCTCTCATGTAATGATAGTTAGGCTTTTGTGCATTACTTCAAAGCTATGACTGTTTGTGACTTTAAGGGCAAACGTTATAATAATCATTTGCAGTGCTTATAAGGCTTGGCGGCTCAGCTCAAAGGCTCGGAAGTTTTTTCAGGCTCAGGCTCACACTGGCTAAGCCTCTGAGCCTGAAAACTATATTCAGGAAAACTGAAAGTTTTCAAAGTTCACAGAAATTATTTTATGACATTCTTAATGAAAAATTTAAATTGTGTTATGAATATTGACTTAAACTTTTGCATATATTTACAATATTTAATGTCTTCTGAATCAATACTTTATATTTGAAACCATATTGTCTAACACATAGTCGGCCAACATATGGCCGCCAGGGCCGGATCCGGCCCGTTGAGCAAATTTTTTGGCTCTCAAAGTTAAAAAAGACTTATGTTAACAGAGGATAAAAATTAATTTACAATTTTATTCTAATGAAAAGTTTATAAAAATATTTGTAAAACTATTACCGATCGTAAATCTTTAAAGCGATAGAATATAATTTAGCCGTAAAGTTAAAGTAGATGTGAAGGATGTGACTGTTCTATTAATAAACAGCCGTTCAGAGTAACATTTTAAAAACTATTAAAAAATCATATAAAATATCTTATGTTAACCAAAAACGTCAGATTTCTAATTGACTGTTAAATAATACATTTAATAAATTAAAACGCTTTTCAAAATAGTTCATTATTCTTGGCCCTCGAGAAGAATGCTATCTCTTAACCTGGCCCTTGAGTCAAAATGAGTTGGCCGACTATGGTCTAACATTTAAAATTTTGATCAATAGAGTGTAATTATTTGAATAAATTCCAACTTCCAAACAAGGTTAGGCTCATCTCAGAACTGTTTCCTGTCATTTTATAGGCTCAGGTTCGGTACCGAGCCTTGGAAAACACTAATAATTTGAATTAATATACATATTCAGTGTAACTAATCATTGAATAATAGAATTTCTAATGAAAATGAAATGCTTTAAAGCTATTTATTAGTAGAAGTTTTATAGCAATCATAGAAAACCTTTAATGAAGGCTTTAATCGCAAAAATTCTAATGAAAACAAAGCCTTTCTAAGAATCAACTTTGGACTTAATATTATAATAAGCAGTACTTTATATTAATTGAGAAACAATTTAAGTATAATATGTTTGCTATACAAATAAGGAAAAAATTACTAAATTTGAAGCCTTGAACAGAAATACAACGCCTTCGGGTTATTATTGTTGAAGTAATTACTGTAAACCTGTAGTCAGCTATAAATTAATTGATTATTAAGCTTCAGGTTATTTAATGTAAGATTTTTAATGAAATCCTAAATATTAAAAACTATTTTACTTTTATTCACTTGTATTTAAACAATTGATTGGTTTTAATACAAAAAATCATTTTTCAAATCAATATCACTGTTGAATCTCTTTCACTGACTTAAGTGAAAAGAAAAATTAGAAATAATTTGAAGTAAAATAAATAGATTATAATATTTACAAAACATTGTTTATAAAAGTTATAGAAACTTATTGGGAAAGAAACGTAAACCTTGAATACTCTCATCCCTGCAGACAAGGCCTACATTTTCGCAGTCTAGCAATCGCTGTCGCGCTAGTGCTATAGGAATTCCGGCAGAAATGGCTAACTCTTGAGCTGAAACCGATTCCGTTTTTTCAATCAAATCAAGGATTTGATTACTCATAGCGTTCTCGTTATAATTATCGCATTGAAGAACAATTAAACCGCTTTTGTATTTAACAAGTTTTAACCCAATGTTCTGCGACTGTAATGTTGTGCACGCGTTCAGTAAGTCTTCGGCTGAAATCAACTGAAATTTTTCAAATAAAATAAATTATTATTAGAATTCATTAGCATTTAAGGGAAAATCACTACAACTATTATTCAAGCATTAGTTGAGACGCTTTTAAACACAAAAAGTTGACTGTGATATTCATTTAAAGACCATATGATTTGATTTGTTCACAAAGTTTATAAATTTTAAGTTTATTTGCCTTACAGTATAGGCGACCACTACTGCGCACAGTCTTATTACTAGTATAAGTGCTCATCAATTAAATAATTAATTAATTAAAACAGTTATAAAGAAATCAAATTTCGAGTCCATACAAATGAATACAAAATATATTTTATGTAAAAATAAAATAACTGCACATAAGCCTTACTTCTAGACCTCGCGCGCGGTTAACCGTACAAAACGCGTCGGTTAAAGACATTTGTCCACCACTTTGTTCGGCAATCGGTTTAACAATTTGTGTGATTTGTTTCCCTAACTCTATGTAATACTTGTTATCAGACGTGAAGTTCTGTCGCATAACCGGATCATCCAATTCGTCATTAATGCCCAGACTTAGTAAATGTGACTTAAATAAGACGGTCTTCCAATAGAAAAAACAATTATTACATAAGTTATAAACAAAATTAGTTTTAAAAGCAATTAATTAATTGATTGAATACTTCATCGCTTGAAATGTCGTTTCCTTTCTCTCTTAGTTTTTGTGTTATGTTTCTTGAGATCGAAACCATTTCTTTTGCCTTTAAATACATTTAATGATAATAATTTGGATTAATTAGCAGTTAATTGAATACCATTTGCATTAATTGTTGCAAATCCTGAAAAGCATTGTCGATGTTTTTGTCAGTGATTTCCTGTTTGTCTTTGATTTTTCGTTCAATACCTCCGATGCCACCCAAACGAGACATTACTTCAATCGCTATTTTATTTATTAATCTATTTGTTATTCAATTCATTAAAAATTAATATCTAATCGATTTATTAAAATAATTATTAATAAATCCAATAAATGAATGCATTAATGTTTACACAATTGAATGGCATTTATATACTGTTCATAAATAACGTAAAAGTTTTAAATACTGTAGATATGAGTGCTTTCTATGAGAATTGTTGTGCCGGTGCTATTCTTAAGCTTCTTAAGAACTTTGCACAACTATTCTGATCATGATTTACAACAATGCGCACACATATAACAACCGATCCCATCACATATGCGTTAATATTAAAGTTAATTAAACAAAATTTTTTCAATTAATTAGATTTTTGTGTTGTAAAAGATATTTAGCCTTAAATATAATATACTGTAAAAACTTTTAATAACTTATAATCAAACAAATTATAATCTGATTATAACATAGAATTGATTGTAAGCATAGTTTTTTATAATCAAAATTTATTCAAACACAACAATATATTAATATATTGATGATATGCCTCAATGCTATCCATATAATAACAAGTGATTAGTTTAAAGCAGTTTTAATTATAAAAACTTTAATTATAAAAATTTATTTAAATGCAATTTATTTAATCAAAACTGATGGGTTCATTTGCAATCAGGTCTGTTGGCGAGTTCGGGCCAATTGCAGACATTGTTAACATAATCCCACCAAAGCCCTGACAAACAAGTATTCAACTGTGGGCTTCCGTTAAGACACCGGTAATATTTGTTACAATCAGTTTCATGCGGATAATATGCATGACTATTATTAGAGCAGTCAATTTCAGAGGGAGGACGAGGTGGTTGAGTTGAGGAAGCGGGCGCTGAACTGGGAGGCGGTACAGGTACATCCGGCGCGTGACCCGCCAGACCTTTATTCATTACCTTCAAGAGTGCATTCTTTTCACCACAAATTCCATTGAAGTCATCCATATCTATAGCCCAAGTCATGCCACCGCCGAATCCTTCCTTTTTAATGTATTCCATTTTGATAGCAAGGCTGGCTTCATCTTCATATCCTACCCAATCTAATTTTTTGTAAGCGTACGGAACTTTTCCAATATCATCATATCTTTTAGTCCAATTCGGGAGATCTTCACATATCTAAGAAAATTATTTATTTCTTAATTAAACTGTTAGTTAATAAATAAATTTACATATTTTGAGTGAATTCACCTCATAATAGGCCAAAAATCCTGATTCATTAGTATATTTTCCAGGAGTTCCTGCTACGCCGTATGCAGTCCAAGCGCCCAAACCGTTATTTGTCTCAGTACTCAAAAGGTATGTTCTGCCATAAAAGGGAACACCAATTATTATTTTATGCTTAGGAAAACCCATTTGTTGCCATAAATATGAGCCGTCGTTCTAACGATAGAGTCAATAATCATTATTATAACTCATAGACTAAAAGTTTTGTATATAAATAATCTGAGATTTATTTGACTCATTACCACATTGAGTAACTCATATCCCCATTTGTCTAAATCTGGTCTTTGGTATAAAGGACTGTGAACGTCAGTATAGCCAACCCAACTGCCTCTCAGATCATATGTCATTAAATGGATTTGATCTAAAAGTTGGCCTAATTGTGGAACTTCAAAACCTTCTTCAAGTCTGAACTTTGCCACTGGAACTGCGGCTGTTAATAGACAGTTGTGTTTATCAAATACTACACTCAATTCCTTAATTATATGATATTTTATTTTAAGTAAAGTTAAAATCAAACATATTTTTTGCTAATTATATGTAAAGAATTGACAAAACTTGAAAACCCCAAAGAAATTTATATTTCACTAAAAATAAAGTTTTTAATTAATAACTAATATTAACTTAAAAACTATTCGTTCAATAGGAACGGGATAGTATTTCTTTACCTGAACCCATTTAGGAGTATTAAAAATAATTATTTCATATAGAATTGTATGCATTGCTCTTATAAAATGGTTCGATGAAAGTCGTAAATCGAAAATTTTCCAAAACTGAGTTATTGCTAGTTTTTGACACATTTTGAGAAGCACTAACTAACTAACCCTCATATCTAATTCGAAAAATTGCATTTAATTACAACATAGTCTGCAATTCTATATAATCGTATCTCGTTGTGAGTGTACTGGTTCTAAAACTTTAAACTCATTTTTCTCAAAATTATACTTTTTTAGAGTTATACCACTTTATAGAACTGAACCGACGAAATATGTATCAGATAATAACGTATTCAAAGTAACTCAACTCAAAACAAATATTGAATCAATTTTAAAAAAATATAAGTTTAAGCTTTTGATTGTATGCTAAATATTTATGTAAACATATATTCTTTGCACTACACTTATAGCACTTATGTTAATGTGTACTCAAAGCAATCTCTGATATTACCCAATCTAAATCAAATCCATCGAAGCCATATTTAATCATAAAATTTTCAACACTATTAATAAAGGTGTACTTTTTGTAGTGCCTTTCTGTAGTGCTAACCATATGAGAATACTTTTTGCCACTTCTCCTATAATAAAAAATGATAAATACTGTTTAATAAAACTCCAGAATCGAAATACAGATTTTTGGAACTACAACAAGTACCAAACAAGTAGTTACTATAAATAACTCATTAACTATATTACTATTTTAGAGCCATTTTTACAAATCCTTGAGGCAAAAAGTCTCACATTTAG
>JAUJYT010001196.1:0-12618 GCA_033996565.1 Nanhermannia nana
ACTTATCTCTAAAAATATAAATTATTTATTAATTATACAATTATTGTAATAATGAAAGTCAAATTCAAATGAAATCCATTTACTAGTTTTATAGCAACAGTACATTATTAGTGGAGTTATATTAAATTATATTATTTTAAAAACATTAGTATCAAGCGTTTCGAGTATAGTAAGCCAAACAATGTTTTAAATATATCTTTTTTATATCCGTGTTAATTATAAAAAGTGTTGTTTGAAAGTTCGATCAATCCGATTTAGCTAGCGCGATCAACGTGCGTTTATTCTAAGTATTCTATGTACTGTAAATGTTATTTATATTATAAACACTATACACATAAATGTTTATAATATAAATAACATGTACATTTTATATATGAATTGCGTTAAATTTTACAAAATATAAATTATAACTACACTGAAAAAACTGAAACTCTACAGGCTCTACAACCCTAAAAGAATTCATTCATTGGTTTGTTTTCGTTTTCTTCTGCCAACTCCTTAATGAGAGGAGATCTCACTGAAGCTCATGTTAAACCAGTGAGATTTTACAGGGATAACCCCGTGTCGGGGTGGGCAAACGCGTCAGGCCATAGGGGTGTTTAAAAAATACTGAATATGTGGCCAACATATAGCAGAGAAATAGACACGCCTGGGGTTCGAACTCAGACCCTTCGAGCCGGAGTCGAAGCCATAGCGCGCTGCGCCACTCCCTTCAATCATTGGTTTTCTTAGTAAATTATTAAATTAAATATTTTCAGATTGATTGTGCGTTAACATTTTTACAGATATTTTCAACAAAAAAAACATATATAAAATCATCTTTTCTAATATAATTTTTTCAGAAAAATATTTTTGCCCTAAAATTTATAACATTTTTTAACGGGTTATTTTTCGAAATGTAACATAAAAACAATAGTTTCATTCCATCAAAGTCTTGGGGTTAAAATGATAACTGGTCCCTCTTGGCAAACAACAACAGTTCAAATAAAACATATATATTTTGTTTAAAAAACATATCTACTCATAAGACTCACTGACTTGTCGCTCGATAAATGCTCGACGCCCGAGCTCGTAAAAAAATGTTCGTCAAGCGCCAATCTCTTTTTTATCAGAGCTCCCACATGTCTACCACTGGTTATAACTAGAGATAACATAATATATTCGTGTAGAATATATTTTATATTATCAAATAATTATGAAACTTTCTAAAAAGTTACAACAAAGTAGAAACAGTGATAAGAGGGGGTCATGAACGGAGTTTTTAGATGAATGTCTGATATTAGTCATTGACTTCTTCATTGACGCACATCTTTCATAAATTTTTCAGATTTCACTTCTTACAGTTTAATACAGGTTTATTAGTTTTTTAAATAATTTTTTTATAAATGAGTATATGTTAAGAAAAATGAAATGAAAAGATTCTTTCCAAAAATTCATTCCAAATACAGATTTTTATTTCCATCTCAAATCATCAAAATAGAGTGCCTTTAAAAATTACCGACTCAGAGCTCAAGCTAAAACTTAATTTTTAGTAATTTATTAAATTTTCACAAAGGTTGTTTAATAAAGCCAATATTGCTTATTTAATTATGTAAATAATTTTTTCTGAGTTGAACTTAATATTAACTTTAATAATATGTTTTACATTATTATGCGGTAGTTTTAAAATTTATACAAAATTTGATTTAAGCTTAGAAATTATTATGTAAGTTAATAAAAAAAATTATTATTATTATTCGACAATTCACGAAAATACACGTATTTATTCTATTAGACATAGGATAACCGCAAGTCCAGGTTTGAGCTCTAGTGTCCAGAATTTACGGTATTTTAAAAAAATATAGTCCTTGGTCATTTCTTTAGTTTAGTTCATTTCAGAATAAAGTACAGAATTGGACTCAATCAGATGTGGTTATTCTATTTACATTGCAATTCAAACTTGAATTTAGAAATTACGGTTAGTTTGAAAAATAAATTTAGTTTTTAATGTAAAATTGAACCTAATTCTAAATATATTTGCATTTTCTCATTGAATAACAATATAATACTAAAGTCTTAAAAATAATTTATTTAGCATTGAAGTCAAATCAATCAAGTTTTAAATCCTTATCAAAGCTCTTTACAACTTCAATGAGTGGTATATAAAATGATTTACTCCTTCTTTGATTCTTCTTTTTCTTCGGCACAACACCTAAAATAATTTAAATATATATTATATTCAGTTGCCCTACAACTCCATTTCACTGAAATAAAGTTTAAATCATTTTTAATACCTAATTGTTGACATTTATCACTATCCTCTCTGTAATCAGTACAGAGTGAGCCTAAAACTCCTCCTGTCATGGATCTGACTAGATTTTGGGCTTCTTCTAACTCATTGTCATTGCAGTGTTTATTTCCTCTTTCTTTAATACACGTGAATATCTTCTGATATTGGCTTTAAAATAATTTATAATTAGTTAACAAAAAAACTTTAAATGCTATAAACGAATATGAGAAATACAGGCACTGTTGCCGAAAAAAGTATGTGAGAATCGAGAATATATACTTTCATTCATACAACATGAAAAGTTTTTATTTTAATTAACTTACAATATTTGACTGATAATAGTAATAGTGACTGTTTTTAACAATTCAATCAGTCAATCAAATAGTATTAATCAGAGTTTATCACTAAAAATGAAATAAAATTCAGAATTTATCTGTTTTTAGCTTTGATCAAAAAGAGCGCTTATAGATTTGTTCTGTCCGTCTGTTTGTCTGTCTGTCCGTCCGTTGCCAAATAGATCTCGAAAACGGTAAGAGCTATCAAAAAACTGATTTTATATAAATAATCAGCGTCCATGAGAACCTATAAAATGACAACTAAAGTCTGTGTCCAGTGACCAGTGGCCAGGTTACCAATGGAAAACTACCGATACTAATGCTTTACTATGGGAACGGTTAGAGATATCAAACAAGTGGCAAAAATACAGAAGGATCGCGCTTTTATAAACAGTCATAGACTGTATACTAGAGGTCTTCATGGGGTAAAATTTCAAACCCATCCCCAACCATGACCCACGGGACCTGCCACAAACCCACACCAACCCATGGGTTTAAGAGTAGACCCACCACAACCCATGGTACGAAAGCGGTTTGGTAGCTCAGCCGGTCGGCTTTTATTTACTTTATGGCCGAGTGGCATACAGTGCGCTTTCCTGTATAGTGCAATACATATCTGCTATATAGGAAAGCGCACTGTATGCCACTCGGCCATAAAGTAAAGAAAAGCCAGCCGGTCCAGGTTGACCATCAAACAGTTAAACAGCTTTTTTTATTAGATCGAATATCGATCTAGCTGGAAACTAATTATTTATTTATAAAGTTTTTGCAATTGCCATAGATTGTTTTAATTTTTTAACCAACGTGCATAACCCACGGAGCCCAACAAACCACTTCACGAGCCCCATCAAACCCATGACCCATCTTACCCCATGAAGATCTCTACTGTATACTTTCCCTTGTTTATTTTAAATTATTGTCATTAACAGGCTATTAGTAACTTAAAATCAGTGTTTTTTGAACCACTTATTGTAAAAACAAGAGAGAAATAATGCATTTTGAACTATTACTTATTTATCATTTATTATTGAACTTACCAACAGTTAAGTTATTAATCTTATTATCAATTTGATGCTTTAATAACTTTTAAAACATTAAAAAGGAGCATAACACCATTTTTAAAGGAAAAATAAATTTACACATTTAAAAACTCACCAACAAATAAATGGTATCTTCTTTTTATTATCTGCATTATTAATGCCAAGTAAATCATCAATAAATTTAGAATTACATTTATTAAACTCAGCACTGGCTCTATTAGCACAAGGTGCAACTTTTATCAGCCCTTGTCTTCTTTTAGAATTCTTTTTGCATAACTGGTGCACCTGATTTTTAACTTGATAGAAGAGCACAGAACTCACTTGTTTAGGCATATTTTTCAAACATAATTTTGTGTAGTTTTCCACTGAGTTTATTAATTTAAATGTTTCACTATTTGTAAAAATTTGGATAAAATGCAATTCAATTTTGTTTTAAAAATTATATCAAGTCTTGAAAAAGTATAAAAAGCATTTCCAATACTCACTGACAATATTTGATAACTTGTGAATTGTTTTCCGGAAACTTTCTACCAGATTGACCAAGAGTTAGAATTTTTGCTACATTACTATCAGCTCCTTTGAATGATTGACTATTGCATAGTAACTGACATAAAATAATTTTGAAAGAACCTGAAACTACAAAAATTATTATACATTTCATTGTATTTTTCATATCAAAATTCTTTAGAAAAGTTTTTCTATCTTTTCTCAAAAATAAGATTAAAAGAAGAGTTTATTATTTGATACATTGTTTATATATTTTTTATATAATTTTTCCTTATTATTATCTGATAGTAATTGAATCGAAATTTTCTCAATTTTATTATTCAAAGACACATAGTTTACATTGAATTGACAGTAGATTATCTCATAATACCCTTATTTAACATTAACCGCATTTTCACCTCAATTTTTTGCCAATGTTTTGAAGAATAATTACGAGAAAAAATTTATTACTTTCAATGAAATTGCATTAACTTCAAAGATTAGAAATATCTATTAAATAATTTAAAATAATAAATGGATATAGTTTTTAACAATTTGCGTATAATTTTTAAATATTTTTAATAATTAATATTAAAATAATGTTATTTTCAATGCTTAGATAGGAAAAAACGAATGAAATTTTATATGTCATGGTTTTGTATGTTTAAATTCAAAGAAATTCCTTCATTTTTTGTCATAACTTCTTAAATACAAGAATTAAAAGAAAAATTAGAATTTTAAAGTTAAAAAGTTTATTTATTATGAGATAAAACTCAGATCAAAATTGAAATAAAATTATTTCTGACAAAAATCCAGTGAAAGTTAAAAGTAAACTAATAAAAATAAACGTATTTCATGTGTTACTGAATTTTAAATAAGTTTAGTTGATTAATATCATTAAATAAATTAAATCTTATAATAGATCTATGTGTTAAATAACACTTTTAATTAAAAAAATTAATTCGTAGTTTCCAAATAGTCTCTATGTGCGAAGTTCAAGGAAAGGTAACACTTTTTTATATTTTTTTATCTAAACCTGTCTGATGTTTTAAAATTTATCGCTTGATTTTATAATACAGCTATTTTTAGTCTGATTTAATCTAAATTCTATATTCTATCATTAATTTTAGTTTTCTCAATAAAATCTAACGTTTCGTTAACATTTTTTGGTTCAGTAGAATCTCTATAATCACAAAAAATCCTTTTACTATAACAAAAGTTATTCATGAGAAGCTCAAGAGACTCAAGCTCACATTTGAATCAGGCTCGAGCCTCGAGCTTACTAAGTCTGAAAAATTAGTGTTAAGAAGAAAAATAGCTGATGAAGTCGTAACAAAATTGCGAAACAGACTCGAAATAAGTTTATTTTATTTAAGCTTTAATGCGCTCAACCTCTGCTTAAATACAGTTCCGCTAAAAACTAAAGCACAGTTTTAAGAAAGATATATACTTTCGTGTAAAGTATTAAACTGAGTCCGATATAATAAAATTTTTCAATTTTTCAAAAGTTAACTTTAGTTAAGTTAAGTTCAGACTTTTTAAACAAATAAAAATATTTTGTTGAGTTCAAAAATTGAACTTAACTTATTGTATGAGAATGAGACATAATTAAGGTTGAACTTGAGATAAAAGCACGCTTTCAGTGTTTATTTTCGGTTAAAATCAAATAAAGTTAATTAAATTCTCTAAATATAGTTAAATAGAGTTTAGAATGTAATAAAATAGAAATATTAAATCTTTGGGATAAATGCCTAAATATTTAACGCTTTAATTTCTATAATAAATTTAAATTTGATATATTTAATAAAAACTTAAAAATATTGAATAAAATATATTAACCGAAAATTTTTACTTTAGTTCAACCAGACTATGACCAGAATATGAAAACATTTTTATCTCTGAATCTGTTTAATATAAATTTTATTCAACTATCACTCTATCAGACTGAATAGAGTTTGAATGTTGTTTTATTATCTTGTGTTATACACTAAAGTATATATCTTAAAAGTGTGCTTTAGTTTTTAGCGGAACTGTACTTCAAATCTGAACAGTTAACTCATTTATTATTTTAAATAAAACTCAATTTATTTGAACTCAGTTACTACTGATTTACTAAAACCTCTATTCAATGTGAGGCAAATATAGAATATAATTTAATAAGTATTTATGACAAGCGGTTTTATGTCAACATGTTATCGGAAGGTCCGAAATTCGAGTCCTCGGCTGAGTTGTATTTTTTCAATAAAATTTAAAAATAAAAACCATTTTTTTTGTTTAAAAGATTGAAAAAATACCTTAAATTAATTTTTGTTGATTTAATTATAGATAAAATTTTAGGCTCAATAACTATTAATTATTGATTGGTTAAAATTTTAAAATCTGTCAAAAATGTAAGCTTTTGAAGAAATAAATCAAAGATATTTTGATAACTCAATTCGATTCAATGTCAAGTTTTTATTTTTTTTTAAGAATATGACATTTATTAATTAATTTGTTAAATGAGTTAATGCTCTTTTGATTGACGCTCTAAATACGTACACAACATTTCAATAAACAAATGGAAAATTACTAATATTTGTCAATTTATTTAATGAAAGGATAATTCTAGAAAACATTTTTTTGAGTCTTTTAAAATATGAATAAAATGTAGTTTTAAAAGAAATGAAGTATAGATTACTGCAAAATCAATTGTCATGAAGAGTGATCAGTAATATAACTTACTGTATAACTAAATATAAATTTATGATTTAATTAAATTTTTATTTGCAAATGAAAATCACACTTAAAGATATTTTAATTTATTTTATTTCTAAATATATTTACAAAAAGATTTAATATTTTTACATAAATTATATTTATATGAATTAAACATGAAATTACTTTTAAATCAAATTAATATCAAACAGATTTAACGAGTGATTAAAATCCAAATAAGTTACAGAAAATTGTTATATAAATTCATTTAAATTATTTAAAACAATTGAATACATATTAACAATCTTTAAACTATTTGAAAAAACATTTCAAAAAATGGTTAACTTTTGTCCCAATAAAAGAGAAACAATAAATTAAATTTGAAAGAATAGAGTATTGAACAAAAGTGCAGAATATTATGCGGGAATACTTTCCAGAATATTGATGAAGGGCGGAAGAATTGATTTATATCGGGTCTGATTTGATGTTTTAAGGTATGGTTTGGGGAGTTGTAAAATTTTAGAGCATTGATCAGTTTCGCGTGTATATTGAGTGCATATATGGCCTAACATTTGTCCTGTGTATCCTTCTAATAGTTGTTCTATAAGTACTACTGTATCGTGTGTACAATCTGGAGAAGTGCTGTCAGCGGCTTCGTGTGATACACATTCTTCAAACTTGTAATAATTGCTAAATAGTTAGAAAAATATAATTAATTTTAATTTTAATAAATGATTTATTTCAATAAATTAGAAATTATTCTTTAGTAACTTTAAGTTTGCTTATAAAATGCTTGAATGCTATTTTTTCAGAGTTTGCTTATTTACTAGTATTTCGAGCAAAAACTTTTAAACTTAAAAACTTTTAAACAAATCAGGAAGTTATCAAAGCTAAGAATCTGAATCACTTGTGAAACACGTGTTTATTAAAAAGTGTGATTAATTCTGATAAATAATTTTTTATTTAGGCTGCGATTACTTGTGGGAAATCCCAATTCGTTTTGAAACTAGTGTTTTGAAATAATATATTTCTCAACAAAAATTTCTTAACAAAACTTAGATTTTTAGATAATATGTATTAAGTTTTTATGCAATTTTTGCAGATAACTCAGATTTGATTGATTATTGATATTGATATCACGTTTAGTACTGCGTGTGGTCTAAGATTTTTTGAGAAGACATATATAATCTCTTAATCAAATGAAGCTGAGGAAACACCTCAAATCAATTCTGAAGGTTAAATATCTAAAAATAGTGCGACTCATCAGTGAGTTCGTCATCAACTAATAGTCTTAGATCTGAAACCAAGATTTTTTTAGCTATTGATGCAAATTGACGTCATTTAAAACCAGGTTTTAGGAAAATATATTCAAAACATATTCAAAACATTTCTTTTTCTTTAAAACATGAAATTTAGAAAACTTTTCCTAAATTAATAAGCTTTTTATCATTTAAATTGCATGATAAATATCAAAAATATTAACTCAGAATTTTTCATATAATTAAGCAAAATGTAAGTGAAATTAAAGTGAAATTTTCCTCTTAAAATTCAGGCTAAATTTTTATACATACCAACAAATGAGACCAATTTTCAAATTTTCAGGTGCATTAATAATAGCCATCGCCTCATCAATTAATATATTCATACATTTATTGCCGTTTGATTTGATTGCATTTAAACATTTAGCCATCGCTACAATATCTTTCTTTCCCCTCTTGAAAGTACAATAATATTTGTTTTTTCTGATTACTCCAAACATCAGAAGTGTTGTCACTTGATATGGAAATGCTTTTAAACACCGTTTCGCGTAATCTTTTACATAAAGCTCTTTTTGAATTTTCTCTCTATTTTTCAAATAAAATTTTAATTAATAAAAGAAATAAATTACAATAATTGATGGTTTTGTTGGCTTACGTGCAGAAGTTAGCCCTTTCCAAGTCTGATTCAGGAATTTTTCGTTTCGGGTCACCGAAAAAGAATAGCCAACGAGTTGTTTCATCCATTCTTTGTGCATCACAATTTTTTTGTGCTCCGGTATATTCTTTTTAATTAAATAAATTTATAAGTTATGAAAAAGTATAAAAAATATTTTACAAAATTTACCGAACGACAGAACGATTGTAATAATTAAAACACCTAAAATAGTTGTTGCTGACATCTTTTTTATTATTTATTATAAGCTGTCAAAAAGTTTTTCTTATATACTATTTATCTACAGTTTGAAAACTTTTAATGAACTGAAGACTTTTCAGTTGAAAATGTCTGCTTTTATACCAAAAAAGCTCTTTACTGTTCGTTAGTTAATTGAAACTTTTAAACCAATAAACTTTCTCAAAACTATTTTCAATAATTTATGGCTTAAGTCAATAATTGGTTATTAAAAAGTAATCAAAAAACTTTAAGTTATAAAAATCGTATTGATATGTTATATCCGTCAAAAACTAGTGTTTGAGTGAAAATTAATACTTGTATGACAGTGAAAATGAAATCTCTCTTTCACTTTGAGAATTCACCTTCAAATACATTTGATATATAAGAGATTTTCAGTGGAAAACATGATATAAAAACTAGTTGGCCTGCATTTCGCTGGTTCTAAATTTAAAAGCATAGGAAAAATCTGTAATAACATTATTATAATTGAAAATATAAATTTCAAGGCATTAGCTCTTGAAGAGATCGAGAGAAAAAGTTTCGATTATAAACACGATAACAAAAATATTGATTATTTTCTGTTATATATTCAAGAAGTGTTTCATTTAAAGCCTTGAGAGTTTTTACTTTTTGGCCAAAATTTCTCAATATATTTAAAGTTTGCTTTAAAAAAAGTGCCTAAAATTTCTAATTCTGCTTTAATTGCATGAATATTCGTTAATTTACAAATATCCTGACTTATATTACTATAAATAGTAAACTTAATCTATTAATATTTATTATGTAATTGCGAAATAACTTTAGTTTATCTTCAAATATTTGAGTCTTATATTTGAGTTATTTATTTATTTATTATTTATTTAATTAAACATTTTTGGCAAAATAAAATTCTTGTCAATTTAATTTCAATAAATGTTTACAAATAATTTTTAAAAATCTCATGATTTCTTAGGAAAATGCAAATATCAATGTTTAAAAATAATCAGAAGATCTTTGAAATCCTCTCTATCTTTTCTCTCAGACCTAACTTAGAAGAGTAGGATTTTTGGTGTGGCGGGATCTGTAATCCTGATCTATCTCAAAAAAATTGATTAATTATCGTTTAAATTAATATATTAGCGAACACTGTCATAAGGATCAGATAAAACTGACCTTTAAAACTATTTGAAGCTGTATTTAAATTAATTTAAATGATTTATTCATAACTCATGAATTTCAAGTATGAATACAGATATAAACTGTAAACTAAAACAAAATATAGTTTTCTAAACTACAGCAAAATATACTATTTTATAAATTTAAATAATTAATTTGAGTTTCAAAGGTTAATTTTTGAAATCTTTGACCCCATTCGCAGCTAATATTATTTTAATTTTAAAAAGCAGTGATTTACGAGTTTTTTGAGATAGATCAGGATCTGAGCCACAGCAAAAATCTTTTCCTTCTTAGTTCCTTCAGATAAAAAGTTATTTATTTGTACTGTATCATAATCAGGATTCGGGTTTTAGGGTCAAAATTTTCCCATTAGGGCCAATATGAGGGCAAATTAGGGTTAGCATTATGTTCAAGTTTTTTTGAAATAACACAATATAAAAACCTAGAAAAAAAGTTGGTTGTACTGTATCATAACTATTTTTTATTAATTTTTAAACAATATTAAACGCTTTTCCATTACTGCCAATCAATAGTTGTATTGATTAGAGGACTTATCCTAATGTTTAAATATGTTTGATTACAAACTCCTATTAATTGCAAAGCACTTTAGAACAAAATAGAAAATTAACGAAAGTTCTACAATAGAGGATCTGATTATATACAGGTATAAGAACACTATTATGAAGCGTGTGTGCATCGAAATTATAAAACCAGTCATAAATTGTAGAAAGATTCCAAATTATATTTGTACAAAAAACTATTCGTCAATTAATTTCAGGAAAAACTCCACTTATAATATTTTATTTTAAATTATAAGAAAAACTTATAACTATCATAAATGTGAGGCTTATTTATCACTGATCTAAATAGAAATACGGAAAAACCCAATGATATGAGTTCAGAACTTGTCAATGAGTCTATTGATAAAAAGCCTTAAGTTTTTGCTTCAACTTATTATTTGATCCAAAAATTGGTCTCAAATTATGGGAAATTTTGTGATTTTGAGTTTAATATATGAATCTAAGAATCAGTGGGACATTGATGTAAATAAACAAACTTTTGACAGATGTTGACAGGTGTTGACAGGTGTACTGCCCATTAATTATGTCAAATAAATACAGGTGTTTATAATGAAATTTGATATTACTGACCATTGGTCAGTAAAGTCGTTACCTGTGTGAGAAACCTTCCCGAGGTCAGGAAAGTTTTTGTTTGATTACTTTTCAGTTCCCACACCGCTAAGAATAAGTTGAATCAAAAACAGATTTGAGAAGGTATTTGCATCTGTAATGACATCTCATTATCGTTAACCGTGAATCGAAGGTAATTTTAGAAAATATGGTATTTCCACAAATACTAGTATCTAGTTTTCTATGAGAGGCCACAACTTTAAGAACAAACTTATTTTGATGTGTCCATAGAAATAATTATTGAATTAAATTTTTTTAGCTGTAACATGTAATTTGATTAACTTCTTTATAATTATTAATTGATACCTGTCATTGTCTAAGAGAAAGACAAATCGTAATAAATTACTTTATGTAAATAATAAAATTTTATTTATTTATAAAAAAGTTTACATCAGTGTAAACTTAGTTTTAGATATATTAGTAATGAGCCAGAATTCTATTTACTATAAAATTGCATATACTTAAAAAATAAATCAAAATACATAAACATTTACATATATTTTCGGGCCCCGCTTATCCTTTCGGGTCGCGGTTTTGTGCAATGCCGAGAACGCTACGGGCCTAGGGATTGCTCGAAAACAATGAATATGTGGCCGGCATATAGTAATCAAAGCAACATAGCGAGGTTGGGATTCGAACCCACGACCCTTCGATCATGAGTCCGGCACCTTACCCACTACGCCACAATGACTCCCTATAAATCAAAATATAATATATTTAAAAATCTATCCACAGTCTGCTTTATTTGCTTTAGGTTTGTATACAGTATTAAATAACTTTTCGCCTTAAACTTTTTAAAAATGGTGTTCTTTTATAAATTAGCTGTTTGTTATAGCATGAGCTCAAATATTGAAAAAAGTATTATTATTCAACTGGATGTCTAAATCTAAATTCAGTCCAATACTGTATTTGTAAAAAGATATGGTTTAGAATACAATATAAGAAATAACGGGTTTTAAAACTTTTTATTTAAATATTAAATCTAAAGATTTTTTATTTCTTTTATTAAAATTCTTTAAAAATATTTAAATAAATTAAATAATTAAACATTTTCTTTAATATCGAATAAAAACACAAATATTAAAATATAATTTCTAGAAATTTTTGAATATATCAGATGTAATATAAATTGCAAATCAATTTTACGAAAATAAATACAAAAATTGAATAAACAATTAGTTGGATCGGATGGAAACGGTTGAAGGAATCATGCTTATCATATTTGTAACACCAGAACCAGTTCCCGAAACAGATTTCGAAGCAAAACCTGAAATAGTTTTTGGTTCAATTGCTGTAAT
>JAUJYT010001197.1:0-12609 GCA_033996565.1 Nanhermannia nana
AAGCTTTTATGTTCTGCTAACTGTAAAACACACTACAATTCACTAAAGAAATACAATATATTAAGAAATTTAGTGTTTTCCTATGTTTTGTGCCCACCCACTCAAAATTTTCTGGTTTCGCCACTGTGTTTCACCAAAGATTATCATTAAATTATTTACTTTTTAATAAAAGTTTCAATTGTCAAATATTTTCTTTAGAGCTTAATATTATTAATAAATAGATTATATTAAATAATATGCGATTGTCTGTTATCTCATTTGTTTAAAGCCCCGGAACTATATTTATTTGTTAAAGGTCTCAATATTTAATATTTACTAAGATGTAATTAAATATTGACTTATCATCTTATAATTAAGTCTTGATTCTTACTTTTCACAACTTAAATGAGACCACAGTTGAATATGAGGACAATGTTTCTACTGTTAACTGCAAGCCTTCACTTTCACGTTGCTTTTTAGCATCTATTTCATAGCGGATGTAATACGAGGCATACGAGGGAAACATGAGGCCAATCGCTTAATAGTCTTCCACTTGAAGTTTAGGTCAATTTTTGTTTATTTGTATTTAAAGATAGTTTCAGATAAGTGTTGGACAAGGTCTCGACTTCTTGCAAATAATTTTATGTTTTGTGACACAGCACTTATAATATTTTCGAGTATATTACAAATTAGCATAAAAAAGTTTGTGTCATAGCGAGAAATAGTTTTTAATCAATCAAATGATTTACACAAAACTTTTAAATATATTTCTTTATTAATATGAAATTCTCAATTAAATATTTTTTATTTGCTGACTTCAAATATTTATCTAAAAAGTTTTCCAAAAGGGCTCTTAAATTATTATATGAATCATTTACATGAAAAGCTTAAATCATTATTCTTATCACTAAAATATTTATATACTGGTATTTAAAATTGCAAACTCTATCAATTTAATGTGTCAAAGATTTTAATTTAAATATGAGGGGAAATACTTTGTATATTATATTAATTAGATATTAAGCTATCATTTTCACGAGGTATTATTTAATTTGTTTGCTTAACTTTTAATTCTTTATTTGGTTAAGTGTTGTTCATATGAATAAAATAAATAAATGACAGTTCAATGTCGACTATAGTATGTTAATTAAATCAAAATTTTCAATAGAATTGGTTATTTAAGTTCCAATATCCTTAATAATCAATCAAAAGTCTAACGAATCACTTCAAAGATAATTCAACTTAATATTTTAATCATTAAAAATAATTGGAAACCGAGGAAAAACGAATTAAAGAAGACTATTCAAAGTGCGTTATTTTAATTAATGATCACTATATTTAATTTTAAAATATGACGTATTTCAAGTTCATTTAATGATCATTTTTTAGCCAAAATAAACTGCAATCATTTCAAATAAGCTGAGAATGATCTCAATATTATACTCTAATTTCATTTTCTCATGTCTTCTACAAAAAATCATTTTAAATGTTATTGATCTTACACTGTATTCATATACTAATCAGATAGTAATAAAAGTTTTTAAATAACTTTAATGACTTGAAACCTATTTGATTCACGAATAGCTGTTATAAAGTTATTTGAAAACTACAATCTTTCATAATTTGTCTTTTATATAATGAAAGATTTTTCAATTTTTAACTAATATCATTATTAATATCATTATTAATTAAATTGGATCAGTCGAGTCTTTAAATAGTATCAATATTTAATGCTTAAATTCAATGTGGAACACATTTTGTTTATAAATAGAAGTATTCGTGAATCAACATATCGTGTTTTAATGCAGGAAATGATAATTAATTTTCTGTTTTCTATATAAATTTTGAACAAATCAGTAGTTTTTGACAGTATTGACAGAATCTTTTGTATATTATTTCAGAGTTTATAAGACTTACTATTACTTGCAGTGTAATAATAAATAAAAATTATTGCGATTTTTAAAATTATTTTAAAACTAGTGATTAATGAAATATAGGAAAGAAGTTAAGCTTAACTCATAAGTGTTTCAGGGATTAGTTCGAATTTCAGCTCACGCATGATTTTCGATACACTTTTAATTGGTGTTAAATGACTTACAGCTATAAATCCTATTAAAAATACAACGTAGTACGCAATATATAACTCTCCAGTACTACGCTTTACCTTTAAAACTATACTCTGACTACACAAATATGAAAAAGCTCAATGTTAAGAATAACAAGTTTAAGATTAAATGTGAGAATGTCTGGCATAGTATTAATAATCAATGACGCGCATAGGCTCAGGCTGAGCCTAAGCTTAAGACTCAGCTCTGGAGCAATTTTTGAGCTCAGACTAAGGCTTAGGAACCGTGGGCCTAGGCCAGGGGAAGACCTGTTGAGCTTATATCTGCCAAAATAATTATTTATTTATATTTTATATAATTTTTATATAAGATTTGTAGAGAATCACAAACACGAGCTGTCTAATAATAATCTATATATATATAATCAGTGTTCATATTTTTTTTATAATGAGTTATTGTATTCAGAAATATTGATATAATTTCTTTGTACTGAAGATTTATTTATTATTTTGCACAGATATATAATAATATTAATGATTGAAACAATTATTATGAATATTAATTGTTTTATTTTCATATACAGATACTGTTACAGTACCTTAGACTCAGCTTAGGCTCCGGCTAAATGCAATTGTTTGGGAGCTTAGACATGCAAACGCGGTCTGTGAACATCATTATTAATTGGGTTAAATTTATTTCATAAGCTTTTTCTGTAATCGATGTAATTCTAATTTATTACTCTAAAAATTAAAAAATTTAATTTAAAAACCTATCTCAGAGCTTATAAAGTACAGCTATTTAAGGCCTATGCTATACCATAAATAGAAATTTTGTATATAAATTCTTGTTATATACCGAACAGAACATTCATACCTAACGCATAAATGTGAAGATTCTCAAAGAGTTATGTCTTTTTTAACTCAAACCAAATTAACTTTTTTACTTTTGTAAAAACACCTGAAGAAGAAATTGATTAAATTTCTAGAGAAACTTGTGAAATAAATTTTACTTTGAAGTTCTTCCCAGTTTGCGAACTATGATTTCAAATTATTTTGGATTTTGTAAACACTATTTTCAAGGTCTGAAGCAAAACATATTCTTAGTTAGACATTCAATAAAATATATGTTGGAATATAGGCCAGAATTGTCAATTATTTTGAAGAATACACTCTTTTGATAGATAAAGAATAGCACTTTTAGTGAAAGCGGATGTAGTGTATGCTTCAATCAATTTTGAAAATTAAGTTTATTGATTGAATTTTTAACACAATAATTCAAAAAATACTTTTGTAAAGTTATGGTTTAATAAAATTGGTTTCACCCTTAAAATTAACAAAGAAAAGTCATGTTTTAATGAATGCCATTTAGATAATATTGATGTCATCAAGTCTTTAGAGAAAGGAATTAAACTTATACTACTTTTGTAATATGATAGCTCTCGTGATATGCAGTTAATCTTTTTCCCCTACCATAAAGTCATTAAATACAATCCTTACGGACAACAAGTTTTTTAGGTTCATTATTCAAACTTGGCTTAAGTTTTTAGAAAAAATTCTATATAATTAAGTTTATTTTCAAGGCTATAATACAGTATTGATAATAACTGCATAAGTTCTTTAAGTTTACTATTAAAACATTAATCTAACTTAGAATCTAAATTTTCAAAGTTATTCTTGTATTAGATGATGTAATTCTTATTTGTTATCATTGGTCTGAATTTTAATTTATAAATTCAGTATTTTTAATAAATTATACCGACCTTACAATCATTGATAAAAACAAATTGTGAAAGACCTTTAACTAATGATTAAATAGTTCTTAAATGATTTGATAAATTATATTTATAATTGTTTATTACAATTTAAACGTATGAAAAACATTGTTTAATTTAAAATCTATGACTGATGGGGGAATAGAGGGGGCTGTGCCTTAATATGATGTACATTTAAAATGCCATGATTTGACTTTGAAAAACACATAAATTTCATTTAAACAAATCCAAATCAAAATTCAATCCTTGGCCTAAGCCTTATCAGTTCTTCAGCTGTGCAGTTATTAATAAGATTTCAATCAAAACCTACATTCAAAGCGTTTATAAAGTCATAGAACTTACAAATAAATATTAATTTTGTTCAAAATACTTTAAATATTTTTTGTTTGACATAATTTTATTATTATTTATTATGAAACTTAATTAAACAAAATTTTAAAACTAGAAACTAACTCAGGTTTTACTCATTATTTCAAAGATTCAAAAATTTATAAATCATTTTTCATTATTATATCATTTAAGTGTGGAATTTGTTAGGGATTTTGATTATTTCATAATTTATTTGTTTTTTTTCAAGCATTACTGAGAACAGTAATTGAGTTGTAATAATTCAAAACTACTTTTACATAATTGTTTAAGTATTTGAAAATTTCGGTCGATTAGAATACAATACGTGTCAATCAGCACCAATTTTTTCAAGTGATTTCATCTCAATTAAAGCATAATTATCTTTGCATAAGCAATACAAACAGAAATCTTGAATTTTCTATGAAGTTCATCAAAATAATAGAAAATCAGACCAAAACAATGATTTCTGAGAAAGTTTTGATGATTTCAACCTAAAATATTCGAGTTTTTATGCACTTTTAAAGTTACGTAAAAGCTTGCGAAGCAAATACCTGTTTTACGTAAGCGTATTCTCCCAGACGTAATCAAAAGGGTTGACATCTAAAGTCAAGCTACACAAAATCAAGCTTAAGTATATGGCTTGTGTATGGCTTCAATTTTGAGTTTTAATATTATGACAACAAAAGAAAGCTGAACGACATCGTTAAGTAATACGAGTCCATAGGATGAGAGGTTGTTTCACATCCGTCGCGCTCAACGACTGCTCTAATAGCCTACTTTTTCGACCGGATTTATTCTTCATTTTTTTCATTTAATAAAATAATGTGTAATGTGATACACATTTTACACGAAAAATATTTTATTACATCCCAAGAGATTAGAAGATTTCATGTTTTACTTATTATAGCTTTATTCAAATGAACTCAAAACCTTCAATTTGAATAAACATTTATATCAATGATTAAACTCTTGCAACAGAAGTGTAATAATAGGTCAGGAGAGTAATTATTTTTTAAAATATAGTATTGCTGTTAAATTTGTTTGTCATGAATAAGTTAATTAACTTTTTATTATTTTGTGCAAATGTTACTTTAGTGTTACAAAAATTGAATCAATACAAGTGTAATAATACCATGAATTTGTGATACAATCAGGAAATCGCGTGAATTGGGTGTATGCGGGCCTCAAATGAATTTTTAACGTAGGCTTTGAATTAGGACTTAATAAAAGCTTCATAAAGATCGATAACATAAAAGAAATCTTCTTAATAGATAAAATGCGACTTATACTTAATTAATTTTAAGTTCTTATTCGAAAGTATACCTCAAGCGAAATACAGTACATTAACTTATGAGAACAGAGAAAATTTGTGCTCCTTTATCAATATCTTATTTCTTGTTCCTTAAAGTTTTTGAATTATATACCTTTTGAGAAGTTGTTGATAAAAGAAATTCACTGTATATACTGTATTCACTGTATATAATTATTTTAATGTGTATTTTAAAACATTTGTCATTTTTCTTAACGTTTTCCAATTCATTTGAGATAATCAATGAAAAGTTTCAGATAAATAAGAATAAGTAAAATATTAAGTTAAAATCAAGTTAGGAAATGAAACTATTGATTATCATAAAAGTTTTATTTTTTGTAAACAGAAAAATGTTCCCATTAAGAAAAGCTTAATTAAGCCATATTTTAACTATCGATCTGTTTAAAGTTTATCGATTTAATTGTATTTCTTAAAAAGCTTTTATTTGCTGTAAAATAGTAATGAAAGTTATCAATAAATATGATTTTATGACTTTCAAAAAGTATATTTAAAAACAAAAATTTATTCCAAAATTGAATACTTATTTTTTTTAATACAAAACGAACAAAAAATGAATACTTGCTTAAGCGTTAGTAACAGAGTAAAATGCAATATATTTACATAAATTAATTGAAGAAAACTAGTTATGATTTTAAAAAACTTAAATATTGAGCTTTTAGTGTTCACTTTAAAAAATAATTTATATTTCTTAATTTAAATTTCGACTTAAACAAGTAATTTTTTGAACAAAAAACATTTTTTACTTGTTTTCTTGTCTCTCAGGCGATCGCAACGAACAATTAGATTAAGAATTTCATGAATTTAATTATAATATAAGCAAAGTTTGAAATCTAATTGAACTGAAAAAACTTGAACATAAAATAGATGAGATCCGACCCAAAAAGTCAAAATTTAGACATCGTTCAGCTTTTCTTCGTTATTGTTGGAGTGTTCACTTTCAACTTCGACGCGTTTCATTCTAATACGTCTTCTGTAAAAGATTATAACGATAGCAATGGCACCACCAACGATTAGGACAGCAGATACAAACAGTGAAATTCCTATAATATGTGGTACATAACAATAAAAACTTCCCGGTTGATAGTCTTTGCACACATTTGTGATCGCAGGCATGAATTTTGCTGGAAGATTGTGAAGCTGTTTGACACTGGCGTCTTGGCATTTGTCTTGGGCGGCCTCAACCCAACAGTCTCTTACAATCCAAGTGCCACAACACTTGAGCAAAGTGCCAAAATCTGAACTTTCATCTACAAATTTCAGCACTACTTCTCCTCTTTCGTGCGCTTCTTTATTACAACTACTGAATTCATCTTTGATTGTTGTGAAACAATCAATAAGACTGTTGTATTCAACTAATTTGTCTAAACTAAACATTTCTAATCCTGGAATAGGTTCCGCACAGTTTGTTAATGATATAAATAAAGTCATCAATAAATTGGACGAAAATAACAAATTATAAAAATTTGAAATCATTGTTAATTTGAAAAAATGGATATCAAATAAAAAAATGAATAAAAATCAATATTTAATTTGAAAGAACTTATGCTCACAATTCACAAAGCATGACAAGAATTGACTGAAGCCTGCTTTAAGCAAATCAAATATTCACTTGGGTTCTTCACTCTCGTTTCTCTAGTGGTCGAGTGATTAGCCCCACGAATAGTCACATACCTTATTCTGCTGGCGTATAACAAGTTTTTCGACAAGGCTTTTGCCCTGAAGGCGAAGTAGAAAAACAGTTTTGCAGGTTTCTATATATTCAAGTAAATACTTGAGAGCATTTATTAGGCATACCAATCATGACCGCTGCGATCAAGGGCGGCACCGCTCGCTTGCATCCCTCTGAGTTGGGCTTTTTCCTCTTTCTTGGAAGACCCCATAAATCGGGTTTACTTTCTTCCAAATTTTACACATTTACACATTTAGAATGAAATCTAAGAGTACTTTCCATACACTTATGTAGAACGTATCAAATTATAGCCGAATCAATACAATAATTGCTTTCAAACATGTGTTAACTCAATTAGTTCTGATTCAGTTAATCTTAAATAATAGTATACTTTATGAGTTGTTTAGTGACAAAACACCAGTGACTATGATAAGCATTAATTTATACAAAAAACGTTCATTAAATTGATAGTAACTTTTAATAAGTGTTTAATGACAAACATTATATTGTAAATGAGACCTAAAACTATTTTATAATTTAATTCAATTATATAAATGAATAATTTGAACAGTAATATGAAAGAACGCAAATTCCGTCATAAGTATAAAAGGTAGATAGCAAAAAATGTAACTTTTAGTCTTATTTAATTATTATAACTTATTATATAATATGATTCAAATATGGAATAAAACCTGTGGTAAGCAATGATATGTTTCATGTAATCTAATCGCGATTAGTAATCACTGATTGCCAATTAATAAATAATGAGTACTTGTATTTACCAAACTATAAACTTGAACTAAAACATGAAGGATCTTAAAGGATTATATAATTATGTTTTTAAAAGATTTACAATTTTTATAGCTATTTAAAAATAATGAGTTTATGTTATGTAAAAATAAAGTTTGTTTTAAACAAACAAATTACTGACTGAATATCAGATGCAGTTATTTAATAAGCATTCAATTTATATACTGGTATGTGAAACATAACTCGAAAATTAATAGTCCAGACAAGTACTGTATATTAAATAATACTCTTATTTGGTTTCTTTTTATTTTTAAGTTTAACTGAAAATTAATATGAAAAGGAAAAAGAATTTAGTTTGAAAACCCTTTGCCCCTAATTTGGTATTAGATTACTTCATCTCTTAAATGTAGAGTTAACTTATGCTCTACACCAGCGTTGAGCAACCTTTTTATATAGGTACAAATTTATGAGTGAGAAGATATCAAAGATTGTTCAAATGGATTTGTTAAGTAATATCTCATTTTATTTGATTTGTTTTTTATCAGTCTTTTCTACATAATAATGACAGAAATTGTCTGATTCAATGCACGCTTATTCAGGCCACTATAGAAATAAGTCAATTGTATATTATGGCTTAGTATCACTTGAAAGGCAATCACTGGCCATTTATTTTCCCGAAAAATGACCAGTGGCCGAGTTACGGAAAAATGGCTACGCCACCAATTAAATTTTTATAATAAGACTACTCCATCAATTTGTTTCAATGTGAAAATCGAGAGACTTTTCTAGCAACCAAAGTTTGCACATCTGTGTCGAGTATTTTAAACATTAATATGAGTTTTTATAACTTTTATTTATACAACTTATTCAGAATAAGTAATTCCCCGTTCTTATAAACGGACCCGTAGCTGAAGATAAATAACAAATTGAAATAATTATTAGTTAAATCAAATATTTTAATAAGAAAACAGGTTATTGTGGCAAATGTAGTGGTTATTATTGCTGATTCTCCTTTGATGTTGATTAAGCTTTAGCGCTCAGTATCAAAACCATTATCACTGCTTATTATTCTAATACAAAGCAAATTCATTTTAAAAATGAGTAAATTGCCTGTAAATCCAAGAATCTTTCAGTTTTTGTGCTTTGATGTCATTCAATTTCTTTAATTTCGATATCAATTAATTAATTACTGTTTATGTAATTCAGCGGCGAAGCTATAAAATTTGGTATCACGTCAAATTATCGCCGACACAAACATTTTTATTTTTCTTGTTTTTTAAGTCTGATTTGATTGAAATTAGACTTAATTCATATGTAAATTAGTACGAGAAATGAGAATACGAAAGAAATTTTTGAATAAAATTAATAGTTTTTAAGATATTTGACATTTACTTAATTTTCATATTAAAATTCAGTAAAAGTCAAATATCTTAAAAACTATTAATTTTATTCAAAAATTTCTTTCGTATTCTCATTTCTCGTACTAATTTACATATGAATTAAGTCTAATTTCAATCAAATCAGACTTAAAAAACAAGAAAAATAAAAAAGTTCGTGTCGGCGATAATTTGACGTGGAACCATAAAATTTTGAGTGGAGGAGGGGGGCACAAACATGAGAATGTATTTAATAATTTTGAAACTTCTTAAGACGTTGTATTTCTTGAGTGAATTGTAGTGTGTTTTTCAGTTTGTAGAAACATATAAGCTTTTATTTGAATAATTTCCTGTATTTAAGCTAAAAAAATTCAATACAATGAAGCTTTTTATGAAATTAATTAACTTTTAATTTGAGTTGGGGGGACTGTGCCCCATCGGTCCCTACGCTGGCTTCGTCATTGATTTAATTCTTTTGAACATTAAATGTTTTTATAAAGCCTTAAACCTTATGCTACACCTAAGAAATTTAACTAATGTACAAACTTATTAAACTAAAACTCATTCAACATAAACTCTTCACAACAGGTATAATATATGATATAATCTTATCTATCAAAGAAAAAGTGTTTTATTTACATACAAATAATGCAAAAACGTTAGTTTTGCTTCATTAAAGCAGATTTAAAGCTTAGTCTATGAGCTATTAAATCCAATCTTCTATACTACTAATTTTGTAGACCAATCACTGAATGTCACACTCTCAATACGCATGTGCTCTCTATATAGCACTCAAACAAAAATCTGTTTTGCGAAACTGTATTGTGCGATTACATGTCATACAAAATTTAATACATAATTTTTGATTCCATGTGTTTTTTAACGTAGAATCTGAATCTGGTCTTATCTTCCAACTTTTCAAGCAATAAAAATCCAAAAATTTAATTTGAAAATTTCAACGAAAAATTTGGGCGAGAAAACATTGTCCGATCTTTTTGATGTGATGTATGATTTTGAAGGGGTCATTAAGACGGACATTTTGGTGAAAGAATTTTTATCCTAGCTACTACCGTTCAAAAGTTGCCATAACGCGGTTTTTAATTAATAGCATCGAAGTGGCGCTACCTACGTCCTGGGTCATCGGCAAAATGTTTATTTTTAACATATTACATTTTCTAACATAGACAAATATTTTCTAATTCGTTGATAAATTTTCTCTTATTTTCCACCATTCTTTGTAATCTTCTAACGTAAGTTCAACTTAACTTAAACCTTTTAGAACTCAAAATTCAGTTTTTAAAAGTATGACTGACTAATGCTACTCAAGATCTCAAGATTTTATAGTTAAAAATTGTCTGACATTATATACGAAAATTCAAACGAGATTAAGCTGAAAACAGATCCATTAAAAAAGTGCACTAACATTAATTGCAAAAATTCGTATTTTTATTTAAATAATTTGTTTGATTCAATTGATTAATAAAAATTCTCAATATGTGAACAGCTATTACACATCAAGGATATGGCTCTTAATTATATGTTTTCATCATTTTCCTATTATAGTTCTGCGTCAGAACTTCTGACACTTGAAGTCACGGATATTCAAAATAACATGAAGTCTTCAAAAAAACTCTTCTCATACTTTCAATTAATGAAAGGTTTATGTTTATCAGTCAGTATGATTGAAAGCATTAAATAACTGACATTTAAAAGTCGGAGACCTGATGATTAAAATGCTAGTCACTTACTGACTAGTTTTTCGCTATTATAAGTTTGTATTAAACGCATTTATGAAGACTTTCCTTTAAAACATTCTCAATCATATACAAACTTTAGTGAACATCATTAATAAGAGATTCAAACTGATAGATATATAAAGCAATAAAAACCTTAAAACTACTGACATTTTCACTAACTTTCAAATATTTCCTCTTATGTTTGAAAAAAGATATTCTCAATCTCAGAACTAATTACAATTTTTAATTTAATAAAAAAAATTAAAAATTTTTTTTTTGGAAAACATTGAATTTTATATAAAGTTATCCAAAATGCCCTCAATTTTCGATAATAAATATGTGCTATTTCTAGCCCGAAAAAGGGTAAACTTCCATAAATCATGAGTAAAATCTTATTCAATGACAATTGAATTAGAATTTTAAAAAATTTCTAACCTATGCAGCAATTTTTGTATTTTATGGCCATAACATTTGTATGGAGTTTGTTAATAATTGACAAATTATGTTTTGACTTGTTTTAAGTAATTATTCAATACTGTATTTATCCTATTTATGAAATTAGAAATACTCTGGAAATGCTTAGTGTATAATAGGTTTGTTTAAAATAAGATTTATTATCATTTTTATTTGAACATTAAATTGGCCACAAATTGAAGCCAAATGTCTTCAAAATGAATAGAAAATTTTATTTTCATCTTATTTTAAAATCACGATTTGACCTGATTTGACCTCTTTATAATGATTCATGACCTAAAAGTGAAAGAACAAGTTGACGATCAATATATAGCTTTTGGTGTTTATTCAGCTTTGAGGACTCAATACCTAACAGTTTCTTTATAGTCTGGTCTCAAATATGAAATTCAAAACATCAAAATAAGTTGTTTTTCAAATGGATTTACGTATATAATAGTCTTAAGAAATAGGATACAGTGCAGAATTACATTACAGGTATTACACAGACTATAGTTTAGTTTTACTGAAATATTTTATTATTGGATTTGTACGGTATAGTTGTAGATATACTGTATTGGATTTGGTGACACATTACGTGATTTAACCAAAAAAGTTGGGATTTTAGGATTTATTTAATTAATACAAACAATGAAACTAATCATATAATAATAGGTCAACACATTCAATAGTAATAGATGAGTGCATTCTCTATTAGATCTATTAACTTAAGAAAAGTAAGTCTTCTCATTGCCTTAAAGAACAAGTCTTTGTAAAAATGTGCACAAACACTAACTCTAAATTAATTTTTAAATTTTATGAAAGTTTTAAAATGTAAGTGTAAAACAATAATATTTTGAAAAATTCTAAAATTTTAAATAAATGATATACTTTCAAAAATACGGCAACTTTTAGTTTTATAAAATGAGCGCTTTTTTGGTCAGGGGGCCAAAAATCTAAATTTTTTACGCAAAGGGAAAGGGTAAAGTGAGGAAGTAAGTATATTATCTGGGGGTTCTGGGTCTCTCGGGGCACTTCATTTAAAGATTTGAAGAAGAAATCAAAGGAATTAATGCTTATAATATAATTTAAATTAGTAGGAAATTAGTTTAATTAACAATAAATTAGTTTCAT
>JAUJYT010001198.1:0-12601 GCA_033996565.1 Nanhermannia nana
CGTCTTATTGTCTAAGTCTTATTCTGATCAATGATTGGCTGAACACAAAAGCCAAAGATATATGAAAATAACAATATATATTGTACATAAATACCGGTACTATTCTTTTCAAGATCGCTTCATTAGTCTTTATTATAGGTACAGAAGAGTTTGTGAAGAAGCAATTATTAAGCTTGAAATCTAGTGAGAAGACATATGCCAACATTGGTTGAAATAATTTTATTATACATTAACGATTTAATTATTATCTCAAAGGTCCTAAAGGTAATTATTTCAAATTTGTCATTTACAGTTTAAATCAGTTTTATTTAATGTAATGATAATTTCTCTGTGTTTTTCAATCATTTTAGTATATTTCTAATTAGAATTATTATAAAATACTGTATAACTATTATTATAACATTGAATTAAGTAACTTTTATTAAAAATTTTAACATACTTTAAAAGCATGTATTAATTAACAGCTAATTAAAATTTTACAACTTTACTTCAAAATTAAACCAGTGAAAAACTATAACACTCATTTAAGTTAAGAATATGAAGTTTGCATTACTACGATAACCTCTGTCAATTTATACTTTTGATGTTATACTCAAAAGTAATCAAACTGTAAATATTGAAAATTACTTAAAAAAAAATATAATGCAATGCACTTTTTGTCTGTTAGACACTGTTTTTTGAGGTTTTCTACAAAAAATGAGCTTGTTTTAACATTACGTCACAGCAATACACAGCAGAGGAAAGAATAGGTAACTAATTATTTAATAAATAGATAATTACAGCTTACAACAGTTTAATGAACAAATTCATTATAGGTTTGCGTTGATGTGTGAATTTGTAATAAAACTTAAAACAAAATCTATTTTACATTTTACAAAACACACGAAACAAAAAGCTTATTGAAAGTCATTTGGTGTTCAAATTTTGTGTTTTTTAGTTTGCAGAGTATATTTTAGTTTGAGTTTATTTTAATACATAAAATGTTTCATTTGAGTCTTTTTTTGAGTTTAACTTTATTTAAAAAAATATTTTAATATAAACTTAAATTTTAACAATGGAAAGGATCCCATAGTTTATTATATCCATCATTTTGTTATAATGCATACTTTCAACTGAATCATGTATATTGAACATGCATTTCTTTCAAGGCTTTAGCAGTGCGGACATTAACTACACTAAAATCCAGTTAATACACAACCTTATGTTGCACTTTAGGCTATTTCCAAGTCAGGCCTATTGTTATATGAATTTTGAAAGTATTTTTTTCATGCACTGCAAGTTCTACAATATATTAAATAAAATTTTTATGTCAATGCCCTCTCAATGCTCTGAATTAACTGTTTAAAAGTTCATTAATTTATAATTCACAGGTTTTATTGTCGCTTCATTTTTGTGATATGACGTTATACTCTGTAAATTTGCCTCAAGCCATATCATTTTCTTTATAAGTGTTAAAGTTATGGATAAATTGATTTTAAATGACTATTTTTGTTGAGTTGAAGGAAGTTATAGTTCAAGCTAATTGTGTGTTTCAACTCCACCACTACTTAACTATTATTTAACCATTACTTTATTTAGTAGGAATAGTGATCTTTAAATAGTTTAATAGTTTTACATGAATTTTAATGATATTTATATTCAAATATACATAATGTTAATAAACTTACTTATATTTCAAAGTTTACATGAATTGAAGTTAACACAAGTTAACTGAGTTTTATATATATTTTATAAATTAAAATTAAATATAGAAATGAGCAAAAGTTAAACTGAACACAATTAAAGCATTTACAAAAGTAATAGGATATATATGATTAATATTATAACTAAATGCCATGTTAGCTGTACTTTTCATACAAGAAGGCGACAATTTTTCCGACATATCCGGACAAGTTTTAAAGTCGTTTACACTGATCGGCATTTTATTATCTCCGCATTTAATAGTCGAGATCTGATCACTAATAAGAGCTGATTTAGATTGAGTGTCTTCTGAATAGCAGTATTTTGTTTTCACTAACCATTGCAGAGAACAGTCGCATACAATCGGATTCGACTCTAATTCTAAGCGAAAGAAGTTTTTATCCGAACGATCAAAAAGAGGGCCAAAAATTTTTTCATCGATAGTATTTATCAAATTATTTCTGAGATATAATGTGCCGATCGGACGACCAATTTGTGCAAATGATTCGCTTTCGAAAGATTCATCAGTCAGTAAATTATTGCTGAGATTAATACTACTTATGACTTCTTTAGAGTGTTTTCTGAATTTCAATGAATTATTTGTTATTTTACGGATTTTGTTGTGAGAAAGTATTAAATGAAGCCATTCTGAAGTTAACTCCGAGAACGCATAGTCTCCTATTTTATCTATTCTGTTATGAGTGATCTCAATGTGTTTTAACTGATTCTGATTACCATTCAATGAATGAAACGCATTATCAGGTATTGAATGCAAAGAACTTTTAATAATCCTTATTTCGCGCAAATTCGGAAATTTGCTCAAAAAATCCCAAATATCTCTTTCATATGATTTAAAATTGTGAAGATTTTGATTGTTAACGAACTTTATTTCTTGAGCTGAATGAACACTACCATCGAATGCGTTCTTATCAATAGTCTCCAAATCGTAGTTTCCTATTATTTCTATTGACTGAAATCCAATCTTAGAAAATACTTCAGATCTGACATATTTGAGTGAAGTGTTGCGAACAATTAATTTTTCAATAATAATCTGTGATTTATCGCCAAAATTTAATTCCGCCTGTAATCGGTGCGAAATCAGCTTCAAGTCAAGTGTCTCTATGAAAATATCTGAACAAATGATTTCTTTGATTGTATTTCCATTTGTTATGTCATTAATGCAATGACAGGGGTTTATGAGCCGAGTTGTCTTACAATCGATAGGCTCTCGACAAACAACTGTTATTAATAGTGATGAAAATGAAATGAATGCAATTATCACTAAATTAAAAGAAAAAGATAGCAATTAATATCAATTTAATTGATTAATTATGAAAAAATTAATATTATGTAAATTTAAATTATTCTTTACTTTTACTGAATTAAATGTTAGGCAAAATATGTTTCTTAAATACAGGAAACAAATATATTATTCTAGAGTTGTGTCAAACTTTTAATTGAAAATACATTTCTTTTGTACAACTTTTAAGTACATCTGAAGCAAGTTTCTGTATTTTTCAAAACCAGTCTTCAGTGATTATGTTTAACTGAATGAAATCTTAACTCAAATTTTAAATTATTTAATGCAATAGTTGGAGGGATTGAACTGAGGATGAATTCATGCTGTGCTGTGAATTCCAAGCCTTGTTTCATTCAATATTTGTTTATTCAAAATATTTTATAATCTATTGTAAGAAATACTCAAAGATGTACAGTACAGGATCTGGTATTCATACAGCTCACTAACAACTCTTTTTAGAAGAAATGTTAGAGTTCAGTGATTTATGACTGCCATAGTCTTCGGTAAAGCTTCTGTTTAATCCATTGGTTTGTTTATCAACAGTAGTGCTGATTCAGAACAGCTATCATTCTCACTGAAAGCATATTTAGTGCGAATGTTTTGTTGAAAAAGCCGCACAGTCTTATACACCGTACAGTTGATAAACATTCTTAAATATAACTTAAAATCTCTGATTCAGAAGTACTTTATTCGAGAGTTATTATCTGATGATCATTTAGCGAAGAGAATTGAAAATAACTTTATTTTTCTCTTAAAAGGATCTGTGAATCATTTTGAATGCCTTGAAATACTTGAATGATTACTTATAATTATTGGTTATGTAATCTGATTGAGAAACGCAATAAGGAAAATGTCAGAAAATGATTTATACCAAGAAATTCAACTCTCTTATGACTAAGAATAAAAAGTTTAAATAATACAACAGAACGCCACTTATAAGGAATGTACTGATAGTTAGAAAGTTATTCAAATAACAGTTAATAAGCTAAATCATAATAAGATACCTTATTTAGTTATTTCTTATTCACATCTTACAACTTTTTAACAAAATTTACATTTATTCTACTCATCTGATTGTCAGACTCGAGCGTTTCAAATGCTATTTACAGGCATTTATCATTACTGGCTATTGTTTTTTCACTAACATATAGTTAGTTTGAGTTCTCATTTAAAAGTGAGATTTGTTGTAATAAGGATTGAGTTAAGTTGAAGTCCATTTGTTCTTATAAAAGATGAGGTGTGAATTAATTTTCTCTTGAATTTTGGCTTATATTTACAAAATCTATTTTCAATTTTGTTGATTTTGACTAACGATCAGATCTGAATCAGATAAGTACACGTATACTCGTGTTATTTTAAGCTATTTTGTCAGTTACATAATAGCAAATGTAAATTTTGCTAAAAGATTGTAAATTGCGAATAAGAAATAATTAAATAAGTTATCATATAATTAAAAAAATCTCAAACTCAATATAAATCATAATATTTTTAAAAAGTTCCTTTATCCAAAAATTATGGACAGTTTAAGTCTCTTAAGTTTACTTAAGATTAAACTGTTTACATGTATAGGTTGCTAATCATAGGGCACTTAATTCAAATCAATTTTTAAAAATGACAATTTTAATCAAACAGTAACTACTGTAGAAAAGTTGAGAGTTTTTAATTCTGTATTCAAATGATATATAATTATGAGGTTTATTACTTATTGTCCTCCAAATCGAGATGCGATTAGAGTTAAAAGTGTTTAAAGGTTTATAATTCACATCAAACATATTATTATCACTTTGAATGGAAATTCCAAAATGATTTTAAGGTTATGTATGATTCACACATAAAAATTTAGGTTTCATCTCAAACTCACTCAACGAAAACTTTTATAGTAATCATTTTCTATTTCGAGTTTATTATTTTCAAAAAACCGTAATTCAAACACACATTAAATTTTTAAAAATAGACCAAAGCCACCAAACTTTCTAACAAAGCAAAAAATTTTATATCAAATGTAAACTACTTTAGCAAATAAATAGATATAATTTAAGTCGAAGGACGCTTTCATTAAGTCATTTGGTTTTCATAACTTTAAAATTTTAAAAAATTATTTTACAAAATATTTTTTAAGCAAACTCTCAAATGTAGTTTAAAAACATATACAGGTAGTAAAATAGTTAATTAATGTTAACTACAATTAATATATTCTTAGTATTATATTAAATAAGTTTATAAAACAAAACTTACATAACATTTTGTTTGAATCATTTCGCTTAAGCGCTAAAATATAACAACTGGTAAACAAACGATTCAATAATAAACTCTTTTCAAAACTGAAAGTTCATATCTCAACACTAGAACTATCATTACTTCTTGGAAATGAGCGTACAATTTATAGATAGACCTAATTTATGTTCTGATGTTGAAACTGCTTATATAAGAAGTCAAGGTTAACAATACAAGAAGTTGTACTTAAAAAGTTAGTTTAAGTATGAAAAAGATAGAGAGAATATTTTTGCGAATGTAGCACTTGTTCCGCAACACTGATCACTACACTATAACCTTAAATTTTGAGCGCCTATTAAATTTAGTTAACGTGAGTTTAAGGCAGGATAAAGTTTGTATACAATGGTCCGTAGGTTGTCATAGCTATGGTTTATATTCTTTATTTAAAGTGTTATTCTTTTTATATCCAGGAAATGTTTTGAAGCTGCATATGATTTAACAGTAATTTCAATAAACACTTTTCAGGTGAATTTTGCTACAAAAAGTCTTTTTGCTTATATTAAAATCAGAATACAGGCCAACTCCCTTTTATTAGAAACAAGTTTAAATTATAGCTAAGAAATTAAAAATTTTATCTAATTATATAATTTAATCTAATAAGGGACTGTTCAAATAGTGCGCACGCACCTTTGGGGGGGGGGGGGAAGGGAGGTCAGTCAAGAGCTTGCAATCACTTGTGATCCTATGTGCTTAACATTGTGTATAAGTGTACAAAAAAGTGTAATGAGGGGGGTAGCGGTCTAAAAGTTTCTTATTTTTGCGTGCGCACTATTTAAACAGCCCCTAAGAAGTAGGGTTTAAAATCATGAGCAACTCTAATTAAAGTTGCTTATTTCATGCAACTACACCTTAGGTAGAGTGGTTCTAAATCCTTTCCTAATATTGTACTCGTAAATCATTATTCAATAACATTTAAAAAAAATTTTAAAATAAGGCATCATCCATTAAGTACGTACGCATGCATAAAGAGAGGGGGGTCAGGCAAAAGCGTAAAACTGATATTCTCCTATATGTTTAACATTATGTCACTTGTGAAAATGCGTACATAGGGAGAGGGAGTCTAAGATTTGAAACTCATTCAACCTCATCTACTGTTGTTAAATTTAAAACCGGACATTGTTACTGCCACTAAATGTCAGGTAAATGGGTAACAGAATTCTTGGTAGAAATAAAAATGTTTGCATTAAAATTTTTAAATTTATTTTGGAAACAGTTAAAGAAATATTTGAAAATGCACTGCAATTTAATGCCTGTAATGAATAATAGATTAAGTTATACTAATTTTAAATAACAATAATTAAAAATTTTTCTATACAGTATTCATTATGTAAACATTTGCTTTACTTTCTTATTTACATTATGGTAATGTCTATTCAATTATTTAACTGTTTTAATACCTGCAACTGCTGTAACTTAAAATCTACTTTATATATGTATTTTTGTTAATAATAAAAACACGATTTTACTCACTTTACGTCACAAAATTTTTATGTACTCAACACGTTTTATTCAATTTAATGTGATTGTTAAACTAAATAATAATTCTATTGAGAATATTAAACCAAATAAGTCTTTTTAATATTGATTTAAGAAATAATGTAATGTTTGCACTGATCACTCTGTTATACTAGTATTTATTGAAATATTATTTATTTTAATCAAAAAAGCCTTAGAGCATAAAATCCATTGCGTGTAAAAAATATGTTCTTCTGTACATAAAAGTTAAAAATACTAAATAGTAATTATAATAACTATTCGTTACTAAAAACTTGTTCAGTGGAAATATAATATGAATTCAATTCAATTTATTTTATTTTCGACCATATTTTCAATAATTTTCATAATAGTTTCTGCAAACTATGGCTGTTATAATACTATTGCCGGTGCTTTAGAGCAATTAAAATGCTTAAATACGACAAACCCCGCATACGCGCCGAATAACCTGTGTTTTGGAATAACACCCGCATCGCAGCCATGCATTACTCACTGCTTTTTTCAAGTAATGGTCACAAAATTTTATTATGAAATAATCAAAATTTTATTCGTTTATAGGGAAACAACGCCCTCTGCAAAGGTGACATATGTGTCTGCACAGAACAAATTGCTGTTTTGCCATTTGGTTGTGGAACCGATACTATCCCTACGGGTTCCAATGCAACTGAGCCGTGCACTTTTGCCTGTACTACTATAGCGGGCGTAAGAATAGTATATATTATTAGCTGCACATAAATAACGTTTACGCCTAAAAATTTAAATAATGTTGTTAACCTAGGCTAAAGACTCAGCTCGAATAGCCTTTTAGAATATTGGGCTAAGGCTCAACCTCTCGAGCCTGAAGAGCATGTAGATAAATTTTTACTTGAAACCACTATAACCTAATATTTTGCGTCATAGAGTTTGAGTCTCTGTATTATTATTATTGTTTTATGAAAAATGAAAATTACTTTTAATAATTTTATGTATATATATGTATAGGGTGACCAACCGTTCAGATTTCAGCTGGACTGTCCAGATTTTGTGCTATTTTTAAAAATTACAGTACTTGGTTCCCTCCTTTGAGTTTTTCTCAAAATAGGTATTTCTGAAAAATTATCCTTTGGTCCCCCCTTTGATTTTCCAAGATGTTCAGATTTAGACTCTATTAGACTTGGTCACCCTATGTATATGATTGTTTCTTTTTTGAATATTAATGGCTCAGGCCCAAGCTTTAGGTTTTGTACTCAGGCTCAAGCTCTTGGTTTTGTACTCAGGCTCTAATGTTCAAGTCAATGCTCAGGCTTTAACCTCTAAGAAGCCTATGGACACAATTAAAAATAAAGTTACTTATTTGCAGCTTATTTGATGTGTTCCCTATTCCTATAGTATAATAAAGCCAAGTGTTCAGTATATAAATGTATTTGTGAGGATTATATCGCGACCGGAAGTACAACGGCTTATGGTTGCAAAACACAGGACCAGAATGTAGCGATCCCTACAACTGATTGCCAGAATGCCTGCTCTTCATCAGGAGTGAGTTGAGATGATTGTATTCCAATAACTAATGTCTTTTTTCTATCGATAGTTTGTTCTGTCGAAATGTGAAGGCAGTCAATGCCTATGCAATGGTTTGGTTCACTCATGAATACAGAATACAATTGATAGCTATTTCTTATTCTTTGTAGAAACTAATAAATAAATTGTTTTGATTAATATTTAGACATTTGAATCAAATATAATGTTGTATTTTGCGCATGAATTTTCATTTTGCTTGAAATTTATGTAATTTTTAAACTAATCGCAATTTCTTATCTTTAGTGTTTGTTTTACTTGACTTAAGTGTATTTGAAGAGAATAATTAACAGAAATACATTATTATATTATCAAAATCATAGTTAGCGGTACAGTCAAACCCGTTTATAGTGAATACCCGCTTAAAGTGGACCATTTTTTCAGCTAAAATGAATTAAACCCATATAAAACTGTTCGGTTATAGTGAATACCCGCTTATAGGGAACGGTTTTGCGGGACCAACCCGTTCACTATAAACGGGAATGACTGTAATACTAGATTATTAGATAAAAATTGTAATAATCCTGATATTTTAGAGATTGATTATGATGAATATAACATTCTACACATAGACGAACCTAGGATGATAACAATGACCCTTAATTTACATTTTTTTAAATTTAATAAATATTGAATTTTTAATACAATTCCTAAAAAATTTCCTTTGAAAAAATTGAATAAATTTTTAAACACTAATTATCCTTAATATAATGAATTTATTAATGAATAATGTCTTTTGTTCAGTGAATAATGAAATACTTTAAACTTATACTTTGTGTACACCTGTTAACTGAAAATCCATTAAGAAGTGGTTTCAGACTATTTATATTAAACTAATGAACTCTAAATGTATTGTTAACGTGAGCAACACATCAAATGTTTTTAATTATATAAGTTATATGCAAATGTTTCAAACCCCTGCATATGAGATATGCTTCAAAGCTAAAGTTTATTTTAATTACACACAAGTTATGCTTATAATTAATATTTATCTTTTTAAGATTATTTGAATTCTAAATACAAATCTCATATAACACGAGTTGAGAAATTTTGGCGACTTTAGTAAAGTCTTAATTAACTAAAACCAATTAATTAAAGAAGAGTTAAAACAATGAGTACAAGAGTGACAAAAATCCTAACAAAAATAATTTAGAAGTGATTTGTTTTAATACATTATGGTATTAGCGTTTGTAAATTTACTTTCGGATAACTGCCAGAAATAATTTTTAAGCACTGAAATTAGTCTCTAGAATATATACAAATTAGATATTATTAAATTTTCTTTTGATCTTTAAATGATCTGCTAATTTACAAAATCAATTTCGGAATAATAGTGAAGATGTGCTCACTGTTCAAATTTGAACGCAGTTCTCTTCAAAGCGACACTAATTTATGGGAAACAAATAAATTAAATAAATGTATTGTATTATGTATTGCTCTCACTCTGTAGCAACTGTGGTCTAACAAAGTATTATTAAAGAGCATGATTGACAACAATATGTTACGGTTTTCCACTGACGCAGAACTTTATTTGAAATGTTTTTACTTGAAATCAGTTCAAAATAAGATTTCCATTTAAAACAGATCCCAATTAAAGTAATTAAAATTTATTCAATAAATTAAAATAAATAAACTTTTGAAAACACACTCAAAGGATAGTTATTTAGCAGTATATCAATGGATTTCAACATAAAATCAGTAGATTTAACAGAATATGTGAAACAAATAAGAGATGAACACAATCATCAACTAATGCAATGGTTGACTCAAGTTTTTCTCAGGTTTGCTTCCTATTAATTATTACTGAACACAAGCTTTGTATTATTCTTATGTCAAATTAAATTGAATTCATATTATAGAAAATTATTGCTTTTAACAACTTTTTAGTGACGAACAACATTTGTCTGATTTCGAGATAAGATTAAATGGTAACAGATATCTTACCCATCGGTTCATTTTATCTCTATTCATACCATACTTGCTTGCAATGTGTCCGGAAAATAGTTCTGGAATTCAAATTGAAGGCATTGAGAATTATGTTTTGGAAATAATTCTAAACTATTGTTATACCGGAAAATTAGAACCAAATCAAAATAATTTTTTCTCTGTTTTGGAAACTGCAACTTATTTATATATGAATGTGTTTATCATCATTTGGTGTGAAACTTATGAACAGCAAATTGAAGATCCAGTCATTAAATTGATGCACAAACGAAGAATTGCAGCCATGTTTGGATGGATTGATAAAATAGAAGAAATAAATCAGTCGTTGGATAGAATCGCGAGAGAGGAAAGCAAAAGAACTTCAGAGTTACATAAAAATAATGAGGATTTTGTTGAACCTAAAATTGAAAATTATTCAAAAATTGATGATAAAAGAGAAATAGTTGAAGAAATTTCAGAGAAAAAAACAATCGAAAAACCCATTCCTGAACCGAAACAAACTGATAAAGAAGTTATTAAAGAAATGCCTGAACATAAGAGTGCAGAGATTTCTAACATATCAAGTGGAGAAAGCGTTCCAACTCTTGTCGATGAACAAATTCAGGTAAATTTTGATTCATTCTCTGTCGATCAGAATAAGGTTTCAACTGAATTACCAAAAGAAGAAACAAAAATCTCAACTGCATTAGCAAAAGAAATAACTATAAATAGTAAAACACACTTTAATGAGTATGAAGATGATGACGAAGAGTATGGTAAAGCTTTAGAAAGCTTCAGAAAATCGTATGAAGATTATAATGAAGACTATGAATCGGATAATAATGAAAGACAAGATATGAATGAGAAAGACGATGACTCTAATGAGGAAGAAAAAGAAGTTAAGAAAGGAAGAGTTGAAACTACAACCGAACAAATAGTTGACAAATTTTGTGAATCAAAATTATGGACACTTTATCTCTTTACTGAAGTGTTTGTTGACGGGCCAGACGAAGGGCAGTATATATTTGAACGCGATTTCATGAGTTATATTTACAAAAGTGAAAATGGAGACGAATGGCAATTATATCGAAAATTTGTCAATCATTTTCGTACATCTTATACATGTTTCGTTAATTATAAGTCCGATATATTACTGATCGGCGCCTTACCTAAAATTCCAAAATCCAATGAAATGAGGACGAGCTTTATCGCTAATAAATACTGCGTGAAATATATGGGTGACACTCGATTCAAGACATTTCCTAACCTGAAATACAGTCGTGCCCGACATGCAGTCGCTGTTGTCAAAGGTCCCAAAAAAATTTATTTACATTTATAAACTTTAAAAGAGGTTTTATTTATAAAATTAATTTTTTATTAAAAGATGTGTTGTACGCAATCGGAGGCATCATTAAACTGGAACACAGATTAGAATCGGCCGGAATTAAGTTAAAAATTAACAATTCTGTTGAATATTATGATGAAAGCACCTCTAAATGGGTGATATTGGATAAGAAATTACCGGTTAGAGTATACAGTATGGCTGCTCTTCAATTTAATAATCAGTTATGGATTATTGGAGGGATGGCTCAAAACCAAAGCCAAAAATTGATGCCAATCGAAGATATATACGCTTACGATCCTAATAAAGGAGATATGATTAGAATCAGATACAAATTGCCTAAAGCTTGTGCTTTCATGAGTGCCATTGCTGTAGACAACAAATTGTTTGTAATCGGAGGCAAAATATTGGCCAACAGTGAAAGAGATAGCGAATCATTACAAGTGTGTTTTGTTTTCATTGAAAATATATTTCATTTCATTAGAGTTTAAAGCAAAATAAATGACTGTTTCTTTTGTTTTACAGATAACTAATGAGGTCTGGATTTTCGATTTGAAAGAAAAAGAGTGGACGAAAGGGCCGTCACTTAACTGTCCGCGTTGTGAAACTTGTGTAATCAAGAGATCAAAAATTATTTACGCATTCGGAGGTGTTATTGATGGCACTAATAAGAAATGTGCTGTCGTTGAAACGCTTGACACTAACAATCTTAGGGATGGCTGGACTAGACATAAAGACTTGCCCACTCATATTTCAGGATATAAAATAGTATTCGGAAAATCATATTAGCCTTTTGTCAATAGACTTTCTTATTTATATTTCAATAACTATTTTAGTTTAATATATTCACTATGTTTATAAATATTATATAATTTGCTTTTATTATATCTTCTTTACATTCCATTAATAATTAAGTTTAGAATAATTATTATAAAACAAAAATGACTGTTTATCTTATGTAATCTCACATTTGAATTAAACTAAATTTTATAGTCATTATTAGTACCAATTATTTTAAATATTTAGCTAAAAAG
>JAUJYT010001199.1:0-12595 GCA_033996565.1 Nanhermannia nana
AATGCTTATATCCGTAATGACCTCTACAGCTATTAAGACTAAGACTAAGACAAATTAAATTTATTTCTCTAAAACTAAGACAAAAGATACAGAGCTATAAGAGTAAGACTAAGACAAAGTCAAAAGTTTCGATACAAATACTGTCATATAAATGATTAGAAATAATTCATTTTTTAAAGTGTCATATTACACAAACATTTTTAAAGCACTGAATAATCGATTGCACTCCTATTGCAACACATTTTAATAGTTAATGTTTTGACTAATATTGAAAATAATTTTATTTAAATATTTATTTGAACTGTAATAATGATGCAATAAATGCTAAAAAGGAATAACTAAGACTAAGACTAAGCATAAGACAAGCAAAACGAAATTTTCGACTGCAAGACTAAGAGTAAGATAAGCAAAATTAAAATTCTGGCCTTAAGACTAAGACAAAGACAAGACAAACAAAATCTCTAAGCTATACATCACTGCTGTTAAGGCAATTGGCCCGGATTTTTATATAGTCATCGTTAATAACTTCATCAGAAATCAAAATGCATGGACACGGACCTATGCGAAAGCAACCTTCTGGGGCATAAAATCGAAAGCGCAAGCAAGGGAGGGAAGCTGAGGCGAAAAAGATGAAAGGCTCAATGGATAAGTTTTTAACTGCAAGCCAAGCAACAAGTTCCAGCACAACAACTGACGTGAAATACGTCTTTAGCCAACCTTCGGCCGCCGAAGCATCTGCCAATGAACCACAGTCTGAGACTTCAATTCAAGATTTTCAAAGCCTTCCCTCTGAAACAGAATTCATGGAAACAGAAAGCGCTTTTAATATTCAAGAAATTCCGCAAACAACGATAGAGGTAAGTAACAGCGAAAATCAAGAGAGCTCAAGTCAACAAGAAAGTGATCCTGAGGCCAATGTGCTGCTAAGGATATAATGGACCCTATGAATTGGCCAACATATATTGATTATAAGTTCTGCGTTCACATTGTAAAAATAATGCCCGATAATGTAAAGCCTATTTTAGAAGAAGTTTATCTTCCTTACAACGAACAAAAGCCCAGATTTTCTAGCCAGGCATTCTAAAGAACATTGTCCAACGGAAAAAAATTCTCCGCACTTGACTATTTTACTCAAAATTTAGTGATGCGTGCTTTTGTTTTGCTTGTAAGTTATTTTCTAATGCAACAATGAGATTAACATCTTCTGGGTATCGAAACTGGAAAAACTTCCTTGAAGACTTTACTCTTCATGAAAAATCGCCAAATCGCGAAAGCATGCAAAAGAGGATTGAACTTAAAAATCGCTTGAATATCTTCAAGCATTGCAGCGATTTACAGAAAAAGTTGAAAGATTGTAATGAAGCAAATAGCAATATCAACGCATTGGACTTAACCACGGAATTGTAAAGTTTGGCGAATGCATTTTCAGAGAAAGTCACTGCTTTTTCTGTATTGGAGTACATTTGTTCCAACAATCTGACCGAAATCTATCTGAACACTGAAATAGCATATCGTGTTTTGCTCACCATTTCAGTTACTATTGCTACAGCCGATAAACATTTTTCTAAATTTAAGTTAATTAAAAGTTATCTGCGATCAACAATGTTCCAGGAAAGACTAAATAGTTTGGCAATGATATCGATTGAAAGCGATATTGGTAAAACTCTGAACCTGGACGATATTATTGATGAGTTTGCTGCTCGCAAGGCTCGAAAAGTCAAGTTTTAAATATTATAATCCATGTTATATCTTATTGCATAGAATATATTATTAATCTGTTTTAATTTGACTTAAATTTTCTTCACTCAAGTTTCTAATTAAAAGATAAATGAATTTTTAAGATTTCATTTATTTAATCATTTTATACAATTATTGTATAAATGAGTGACATAATGACTCCAATTATTTAAATGACTAATTATTACAACGAGTGCTTTAGTAACGCATAACTAGTTTTAAGTAATTCATAAATAATTAACTTATGAATTGATTATAAGTTAATACAAGTGTAACTCAATTTTTAAATAGGCTTTTCATTCATAAAATTTCAATAGTTTTCCACGAATTAAAGCTAAACTATAATAAAGAGAAATAAAAGTTACGCTTAAATTTTTAATTGAAATAATTATAACTATTTATAATATTTATCGTTAACCTTGAAATGCAGTATTAATTAAATTTGACTTTAAAAAGTGTTGAGATAAGTTTTGAAACTCTGCGAAAAGCGAATTATAATAAAGCCTTACATAAGAAATATAAGAATAAAGTAATGAATTGATAGTTTGGTATAAGAGATGGCAACAGCAGAAAGTGGTGTAAACAGTAAATGTCAAAAATGTTTGATTTCTGCTTAATGTCTATTTGTTTATAACAATAATAATATTGTGTCAAAAATATATGTGTAATATATCGATAACATAACCAAAAATGTATTTTGAGTTAAACCAAAATCGCATAAAACATATGTATTATATAAAAGTGATGTTCTATTGGATTAAAACTCAACTAAAATGAAAGTCTAAGCGATTAATGACATTCTGTACCAGAACAACAACAATACATATAAGACAACAATGGCTTCGACTGTTGTACTCGAGTAAGTCTATTATCAGTACTCAGTATTTAATACGAATTCTCGGCTTGTATTCAATTTTTTGTTTCAATTTTGTTAAAATAAATGAAAATTAGAATCAATTGTATGAATAGTATAATAAAAAGTAAGAAAACAGAGAAATATATGTAATGCTAACCCATTGACACATAAACAGCCATTTTTGGTCTCAAAATGAGCTCATATTCGATACAATTATTTAATTATTGAGAAATTCATTGCGATTCACGTTTTTCTATAAGTGAATTCATTTTTTTCTCAATAAACTATTTGTAACCAATTCGAGTCACATAAAAAAAAGTTTTATTTGCATTTAAATTAAATTCTATTGAAGTCATTGAACTACAGATTGGATTAAAGTTTGAGTGAATAAAAAACTGCTTAAATATGTGTCAAAACAATTAGCATTTGTTTCTCATCATTAACTAAACCAATAATCAAATTAGTTATGAAGCGCTTAAAGTGGTTCTCAATTCACATGTGAATCTATTTTATTAGTCTTTCAACTGAGACTTGGGATCAAAAATTGATTTGTTATTAAACAAAAGTTTGATTTGTGTAACGATATAAACAGGATATGAAAATAGCTTTAGTCTTAAAGTGACCGAAATTTAGTTAATTAGAGGCAAAAAAAGTTGAGAAATACTTAAATAGATGTTATCAATAGTATGATTAATATGATTACATTTTAATTACTTTTAACCTAAATTACAGTCTTATAGTCATCTTATAGTTGAACTGTTCACTAGAATAGGTTTTCTTTAAAATATTTTTGCAAAAATAAAAACATGACTGAGATATACAAATAGTTTTTTAGCTAAAGTTTTTAGCTCTCAATTATTGTCTCATGTTTTTATTGATTTGAAATTTGTTTTAGACTTGAGTCAAATCTACTGAACATAATTGAAATGCAACCAAAAACTCATCAAAACTTTGATTAAAATACGATTTGAATGGATATGAGTTATAATTTTGGAGGAATTACCTAACAATTGATTTAAACCATTATTAAAGTGCTATTGCGTTACAGTTACGAAAAGCTATTGATATTCGGTATGAAATCATATTAATAGATAAGACATTACTATTGGCTTATATAAGCATTTTTTTTATCATTGTTTTTGTTATTATTAACATTCATGTAATTCATTTCGATATATTATAATAAGCTATTATTTGAGTAAAATTGTAATTTGTTATTATTTTTATGATTTGCTATATTATTAGCCAAAAAGCGTATCAAATAAACAAAGTTAATGGCAATGTCTTCTGAATCAGCAAAAATATTTGAGTTCTGTCGTATTGCAAGTAATAGTGATAAAGTTGAAAACGAAGTGCAAATTGAGGCCATTGGCGATCAGTCTTTAGATGAAGTGGGAGTTACTCTTCCAGGGCCAGATGTTGCCAATTGTGAAGTCGAGTCTAAGATAATAAACGATGACAATAGTGAGTCTGAGCAGCAGAGAGGCATTAGCGGCACCACTGCGAGCACTACTGGCATGTCTGCTACGAATGGCATGCGTGCAGACGATAGAGACTTAGCAGATGTTTGCGATCACAGCGATCACAGTCAAGACACAGATACTGAGGATGGAGTCGACGATATTCAGGAAGATGTATCACATGTCGGACAGACCAGTGACAGCTCTAACACTATTCCTAACGATACGATTGCTGCTCATCCGGTCTCTAATAATGAAATTGTTATCATTGAAACGGTTGTCAAATCGGACACCAATGGACTCACTATTATCACCGAATCGACTGTGAATACGACCCATTCGTCTGACAGCCCACTCAACCAAAGTATCAATAATATCAATGACAGTGCAAGTGAACAAACGCCTGAGAATAATAACAATAATAATAAAGTTATTGAATCGCGAGAAATGACTGCAAGACCTAAACAATTGAAATCTTTGCTGAAGAAGAATTTGAAAGATTCCATAAAAACAATTAGTGGAAGAAAAAGAGTGACATTTAGTGAAACAATGCAAGTATTCTGTGATGACTGGCCTCAGAATTTGATGCCACAAATAATAGCATTGAAAAGTCCCACCGATTTTAATCTCGTCGAAGTTCAGGGCTATATGTTTGAGCCCCCCGTCGAATATCAAGACTTTCTGCCGTTCGAACCGCCACCAGATTATCGTGATTTAATTGCCAGTTCATTGTGTGCTTATGATAACGATCTTAGTATTAATTATATCGATGATGAAGAAGACGATGACAACGATAACAACGCTCTCATCACTAATAATACATCTAATGATCAACAGTTTATCAATGAATTCAGCTCTAAATGGGAATCAATGATCTTAAATAATAACGAATCACTAGAAGAGGAACAGATAATCGGTGTTCTCAAAGAAGACGCTTTATTGCAAGCCATTGGCAGTCATATCAGTTTACCTGAAGAGCAACTCTCTGAGGAAGACTTTCCCATTCATTTCCATAATAAGGACAACTTTAATGCAAATGATTCTACAGTAAAGTTAGCCGAAAGTGAATTGAGTGACATTACTTCGGACGATGGCAATGATTCTAGTCCTACAGGATCTCTACAAGACATGGCAAGTGATTCCAGTATCACATCTCAAGACACCATCATTTTGATGACCAATGAAATTAATGAAAATAACATAAATAATGGCAATTCAGATAAGACGCCATCACTTAATGAAGAATCTATTAATGAGTTCAATGATTTTACAAATAATGAAAGTTTATTGAAATCTCCGTCAGAAACTCAAACTGATGACAGACTATCAATAGTTAATGATTTACCATTTGATGATCATATGAAGAATGGAATCAATTTAGAAACTAGTGATTCATTGAAATCTATACAATCGGTTGAGAATGAGGTTAATGTTGAGTCTGAAGAGGTCGACAATGCAGCAGATGTTACGCCAATTGATAGACGAGAACAACAAACGAGTCAGACAGAGAACTTAGAATCAGAACAAAATGAGAATAAGAATTCATTCGAGTGTGAACTTAATAACGATAAAAAAGCTTTCAATATATTTACTGATGAGACCAGTGCTATGCAAATGAAACACACGAATGCATTTAAGCGTAATTTAATGTTTTATGAAAATATGCTTTTGGACAGCAATAAGACTGATTCGAATATCACATCAAACAAACCTAAGAAACAGAGCCATACTGTGAATCATTTAATTTTGCAAAACAACGTCAAATTTCCTATTTTTACGACAACTATTAATTGTGAAAACAATGTTAAAGAAAAGAACAATCAATTGGAAGATAATGTAAAACATTTTCCATCTGTAAGTGATGACAATTACCGATCTGTAAATACAAGTTTAAGCTCTCAATCAATACAATCGTTGCAATCGAGACCACCGACACAACAAACTCAACCAAATACTAATGACTGGTCTACTAATGAATTGTTAATAGAATATACCTCAGAGCCCAGGGCTTTAGTTCCTTCCAAAAGAACCGCTTCCTTGTCATCCTTCACAAGTGCGCATATTATAACTCCTAATCAACAAATGTCTGTTAGAAATAATGTTAATTCTAATACTAATAGTAATAATAATAATAACATTAATTATTTATCACTCCATCGAAACGGTGAACCTCAACAGCAGTGGAAGATATATAACGCCGATCAGCATAATAATAGTCAACAACAAATGAAATATCAATATCAGTCAAATCAAAGACCCGTTTCACCGAATCCAAGACCTGTTTCTCCAAATCCTCGTCCGGTATCTCCTCAACAGCTTTTCTATCATATTAGACCCCAATATAACCCTCGATTTGCTCATACATCGCAACCGATGCAAATGCAACAAATGATGTATAATCGAACACCTGGTCCCACACCTATTCATCAGAGAATGACAGCTCGATTTGCGACATCCAGTCAGACACTTCCTCCTCCTCATAAACATCCTCCGCCTTATTCTTATCACATTCAACAGCATAATAATGAATTTCCACATCCGAGTGAAATTAGACGACGCGATGGTCTCAATGCATATCCTCATGTTTTACAGAAAACACCTCAAGCGGGGGCTTTACCGGTGCCTCCCGTGCATCACAACCAACAGAACACTCAAACGCTGTCCAAAGACGAATTGGAACAGTTTGTACAGCAAGACATTCAAAGGACAGAACGAATCAAAAAGAGATATTCGCTTACCGAAGAAGACGACCCTTCGTTTGGGTTCGCCCGCAGACCATCGGTTCGTGGAATAAGAGCTAAATATGGGTCTACTAATGAAATACTTAAACAAATGCAATCACAAACTGGTAATTCTGCGATTGTTTCTTCTCAAATGTCTGGTAATCACGTCTCATGGCCTCAAAACACGAGCAATAATAGTAATAATCAATTACCGAAACAACAGACTCAACACAATCCTCAGTCGTTCCAAAAAAAGCCACAATTAGTACAGATTAGAGTTAGTCAACAACAAAAGCCAATCGCTGTTAAGCACTTGAATGAACAGCAAAATCATGACTCATCACAACCATCACAAGCATCACAACCACCACAACATTCTCGAACTCTTCCGCGTCCGTCTTCATTGATATCTCATTCTCAGATGAAAACAATGCGAAGTGAAGATGGATTAGTGATACAGATGTTTTCCAATAGTAGTAACACAACACGTGATCAACTCAAACAACAAATCCAACGCCAACTCGAACAACAATTGCAGCCAAAGTTACAGAAAAAAGTGACTTCAATGTCATCTATTAGTGTAAAGCCAGTGATGTCTTCCAACGATGAAAGGGGAGCACCAGAAGGTGCCAGTTCTTCGCCTAAGCATTCGTCCGATTTATTATTTGCTAAAAATGTTAACACAACTGTCAATAATGTTAAAACAGGAGAATTAACTGCTAATCAAATGGCAACTAATAAACAAACTAATGATACAAAAAAACTAGTCATTGTTGAAGAAACCGATACTATTAATAATATTAACACTAACAACAAATTATCTCAAGATAATGAAGGAGTCATTTATTATTCGATGAATGTTTGACGGCATCAGATTTTTTGACAGTAAAAAATGGTTTATATTTAATTGTATTATAATTTAGTGCTTTAAATAGTAATTGTTATAAATATTATAATGTATTATATATTTGGTTAAAGTTTCAAATGCTTCAAATGTTTGCTTTTGCCAAATCACGGGCTGACTATCTTTCAAACAAAAGTAAGGAAAATATTTGTCATTAATTTTAAATGAAAACACTCTTTTCAGTCAAAATTAGAGCAAAAAAAGCCTATTTTTCATTAATTCTTCTGTAATGTCACCAAAAAGCAGACTAAAAGACGGCAACTGAACGCACTTAATATAAAATTATAGTTCGAATATTCAATTAAAATGATTACTAATTCGGACTTTACTATAAAAAAAAATGGTAAAAATACTTCTAAACGTGACCTGAGCTCAAGTCAGCTCCAGTTTAAGCAAAATCATACTTAGCTATAGATTCAGACAAGTTATACAATACCTCATTAGTTTAGTTAATGCTAAATATTTCTATCATTATATATATTAAATATATTAATTGAGTTTATTTAGAATATCAATATTTGATTTGATTTTATTTTAAGAAATAATTTCTATACATTTTTATTTATCTCTTTTTGAGTACAATTAAGTTTGAAATCTTATGCATTTAAAAAATTCAAACACAATCGTTGGTAAAAATATAACTTCAATTAATGTTAGGTTTTAGCAAAAAAACTGTTGAATTGAAAACTTAGTTGAGTTAATACAGAGTTGACTTTGTTATTAATGCCAAACGAAAGTTGATTATTAATTAAATTAGTGGTTATTGCGTTCAAACACTATTAGTTTAGACACGTTTTTGTACGATATGAAAAAGAAATTGAATCGTTGAATAAAATGTTTGTTCCGGTGATAACAGCAAATACCATAAAAGATCAAATTCTTATAAATTATATAACATTTTTGACACTCATTATTGTAACACTTTTTAATTGGTGCTTAAGTTTTATGTATAAAAGATTTGTTATTTACAAATGAATCGAAAAAGTTGTGACTCTTGAGAGCAATCTTAATATTAATAGACATTTGTATAAGAAAATTGCGAAATGAGGTAAAAATCATTCAATGATTTGTGTAATACTTTGTTTAAATACAAACCAAAACTATTTTGTGTCTTCACTGGTATTTGCTGTGCAAAACATTTTTTCAAATCATAGAAAAATTAAAATTGTTTTTATTATGAACTGTTTTTTGATGCGCCGACTGGTTAATAAATGCTATTATATTGTATTTGAACCCAAATAATTAGTCATTATTGTAAAGAAAACATTAATCTTTGAATTTAAGTCATTGTAACAGATAATGATATACAGTAACGTTGAATTAAATTTTTATTATGAATATTTCAATTATTTTAAAGCTAATTTTCAATTCTTTAGAGTTATATTCTATTGAATTAGTTTTTATAGACAGTACTTATAAAGAAGCTAAAATCAGTCAAAGCTTTTATTTATTTAAGACTCAACACAATAACGAAATAACATGATTTTCACAATGAAACTCTTTTCAAATCTTTTTCAACAATAAAATGAGTTTTGATTTGGATTTTGACTCTTTTGATGGCAACAATTGACTCACAAATTAAATAAATGGTTTTGTAAAAGTCAAGTCTATTATGAGTTATAAAGCCTATTATGAGTTATAAAATATATTTCATAGAAATACACTTTGGATCTGATTTAGGGTTCTCGATAGGCATAGCATTCACTTCTGTGCCCTTAAATATTGGGTAAAAAATGATCAAAATTTTCGCATTTTTTCCTTCGCCAAAAATGCCTCTTTTCACAAATAATTTTATTTCTGGTAAACTTCTGGTAAATGAAATGCGGTTTTTTTCTATAGTCTTCGAACTTTTGAAATACACATTTGAACGCAATTAAATTATGAAAAATTTTTAACAAGAAACACGCCTACAGTCAACTATTGCTTCACCGAAGAAATTTTTTCTTACAGTCAAAGCAAAGAAATAACAGAGAAATATAAGTATTATTTAAGCTCTAATAATAGGCCCGACAATAGTACAGTGGGTTATTGGTTAGGCCTAGGTTTGACTTTCAACTCAATGGGTTAAGGGTTCGCGTCTAGGCCGGAACGAACCTTCTGACTGAGTCAGCCGAAGTCATTTCCGTGTCGTAATAAATTGGTGGAAACATTTGATCGACAAGATCACTGAGTTGGGTATAACTATTAATTTATTTATTTTCAATATTAAAACTAGTGTTGTATCAGTTCTAAGAACTCGAACTGGAACTGGAACTCAAATTTATTTCAGTTGCATTATTATAGAATAGAATGTTTTAAGCATTTAAGTGAAATAATTTCACTTTTAAACTCATAATATAAGTCCAAATATAAAAGTTCACTGCTATTACTATACTTATAACAAGAACTAACACTAATAAACCTGACATATCCCTATCCCTATCCCTATCCCTATCCCTATCCCCACAATATATAAACATATGCTTTCCCATAACTAACTGTATATTTGAATAAAGAGTTTTCTTTTATATTCAAAATGTGTTTAATTTATTAAATTACTATTTAAAATGTGTCCTAAGATGTGTGATTGTCTACAACCCAAGTACTCCCACTAAATCCCACGACTACATTCCGCAGTAACTAAATCCCTAGTCCAGGAACTGGAACTGGAACTCGATCTGGAACTCAAATTAATTTCAGTTCCAGGAACTGAAACTGGAACTTAAACTAATTCAGTTCCAAGAACTGGAACTGGAACTTAAACTAAAATTTTTCAAGAACTGGAACTGGAACTCAAACTATTTTTTTAGGAACTGGAACACAAACTAAATTTTGGAACTCATACAACAGTAATATAAAGCAAATCTGTACTGTAATTAACGCTCTGCCACAGAACGTATTTTTGATTTTTTAGACTAAAAATCATTATTCTCTGACGTGAGTGCAGTACTGTATTTTCGTTTGTCTACAATTTAAATAAAATACAATGATTGAGCGCAAAATTCAAAATCCATGTTATAGTTTTGGAAAAACAACTCAAATAATACTCTAAATAAAGAATTTATGTTTGAATTAAGGATATCTATAATGTATCGTAATGTATGATACAGTAACTGTAACTCTATTTCAAATAAGAGCTTTCATAAGACTTTAATGTTATTGCAAAAGCTATTCAAGTGAGTCGTTCTTTCAATGTTCTTAACACTTGAGTTGATAAAAAACAAGACATTCAGCCTTAAAATTTTGATGGATTAGAAGTACATTTTGGGTGTCAACCGAAACTTAAAAACTATAGTTTTGTTATATCTGAAAATTGTTTAATCAATTTTGCTTCCATAAGAGCTCTTTTTCTCAGATATTTAATTCTTTAATAAATTAATTAAATTATAGTGTTTTATAAATCACGATGTGATTTAACTCATATTCATATAGATTATGCTTTGATTTTGATGAAAACAATTATTTAAAAAAATTATTATCCATTTATGCATCAACTCTGACATAATCTCATTCAAAATGATTTCATAAAACATAAGGTTAAAGACTTAGACTTTCGGTGCGAAAGAATTGAGTTGAGCCGTAATCAGAGGTTTATCAGCGAAATATTAAATTTTAAGCAAATATCCCGAACAATCTTCAGATTAAAAGAGAAATTTCCTTAAGGTTTATGATTCTTAAAGAGTTTCAGATATTCTTAAATTTTTAGCATAGAATAAGTTTTAACTTATAATCAGACTCATGAGACAGACCATTCCATTTTCCCTAATTTTCTTCATTACCATTTTATTTGATTCTTTATAACTAAAGTTTTATTATTTAGAATATATAGAATTGTTTACAGGGTTTACAGCATAGCAACCCGTGAGTTAAACTCACAGTTTTGCTTAACATTATTTTATTGAATTTTATTGATATGTATTGGGTTTTAGATTCGTTTCATCTGTGTTTTAGTTCAGACTAGTGATTGAAAAAATAGTACCAATGCCATGGAATGGTATTGGTATTAAGAAAACCTGAATGGAATGATATTGAAATTTAAAAATTTAGTGGTATTGGTACATATGTTTTTGTGTTTTTTGAATGACTAGCTCAGACCATACTTTAGTACTGATTTGATTGTTAAAATTGCTGTCCCATTCCTGTCCCATTCCTTCTCATTCCCATGAGAATGAGTTTTGTATTTTATGACTAAATTCTTTAAAACAGAATAATATATAAGTTGTAGAACATAATCATTTTGGGTCCTATCCCAGGGCGGATCAAACTTTTTATTTCTAGCGAAAACGGTTCCAGCAGGTTGGGCTGGTCAGTTGCTGGTCAGGTGCTGCTCGTGTAAACCAACAAAGTCACTAAAAGCGATTCTATTTCTACAGCAGGAGCTGTTCTGTTTGATTCCCTACTTTTAAATCCACTCATATATCAAGGATTCCTGTGATTGACTTTTAATATATAAGCTATCTCACGAATCCTTGACCTCGGTATTAGTACAGCATGTCTTACTATTTGCACAGGTCGTCATTATGCTAACTGCTCCATTTGCAAATAGTAAAACATGCATTACTAATACCTAAGTCAAAGATAGCTGAGATCGAGTATATAAAGTTATTGATCTCGATCTCATCCCTAACAGATGGCATTCCTATCATAACAGTCACTAATCATAATATTGAAATCCATATTCATTTTGATGAAACATAAGACTCATAAATGAGATGTTATTTGTGTCTTATTTTAATCATTAATTAATAGTAATATTATATTTAGTTATGAAACAAATTTTTAACATTAATATCACATCAAAACATATAATGATTTCTTCCATATTATTGACTAATTATTTAGGCATTAAATTGAACTAAAATAGAAAGTTTAGAAAATTAAATTAATTATAAATATTTAAAACATTTAATATAATAATTACAATAAATAAATATCT
>JAUJYT010001200.1:0-12594 GCA_033996565.1 Nanhermannia nana
CGCAAGTTCTGAACTCAAATCCTTGGGCTTTCGAAAATCTTTAATAAGTGACTGTGACTGTAATCCTAAATCCATTGTGACTCAGACATGAAAATCATTAAAATAAGTTCTTATCTTCTATTAAAGGGATTAAGAAAACACAAACTTTTGAAAAAATCAATAATTTGAGTTCAGAACTTGTGTCAATTTTTATCAAATCTATCTCTTTATTGACTCATTGGTAAGGCTTTAAGTTTTTCCATATTTTTTCAGTTAGCGCTTTTAAGTAATTTTAATTTTAGGCAGCGTCCATTAATTATGTAACGCAAAACTGAGCAATTTTTAAACCCCACCCACCCCATGTAACGCTATTTTAACGTTATGTCCCATGGGAAATTTTTTAATCGCTGGACCCTAACCCTCCCTCTTTCGCGTTACATAATTAATGTACGCTGCCTTAGCGAAAGGATAGTCTTTCCTTCAGAGATTGAACTTTGTTAAATTATCTATGTGGCACAAAAAAGCTGTTTGGGTCCCAAAAAGGTTTTTCGCTGCCATTATTATTTAGGGGAAGTTCGGTTTATTAAATGTAGTTCAAGCGCTTTATATAAAGTTTTTAATAACTGTTAATTAGAAATAATTTTACATTTATTTATTATACAAAACTGATTACTATATGGTAAATAAATTTATTATATCTATGATTATTAATATTACCATAGATAATATTAATATGATTATTCATATAATCTATGGTAATATTACTAATTTATTTATATCGCCTTTCTTCTAATATGCGATCTAGTATAATTTTTAAAATCTGATATGCGATCTACAATTTTTCCACTGAACTACCGATAAGGTCTGAACTTTAATATGCTATCTATTTTGAATCATACGCATTGAAAATACGCCTTATATTGTTATTTAGAATAAAGCCTTGAACCACTTTAGATGTGAAAATGTTAGCAAAAGAATTGTACAAAATTATTGCCACTGAAGAGTCGACTCATGAATACCTTACATCAAAAGGATTACTTTTAGCTTCATCTGATAGTCCCTTATGCCGAAAGTGTGGCACAAAAATGCAAATCAAGAGAAGAATCATAAAATTAAAAGATGGATCAATTCGTGGATATCCTTCATACAGATGTCCAAAAAGGGATATCAAACATTTCAGTCCATTCGTAAAGCCAACGCTTTTTTGACTTGAATGGCAAATGCAATAGTAGGTTAACTTTGGGTCAAATTTTCGAAATTTGTGACTATTGGGCCCATAATGAAACGCAGCATATAACTGGAAGAGCAGCAAACACCATCACAGATTGGTATAATCTCTCCAGAGATGTTCCTGTGGCAATGTTTGATTCAAGGTGTTTAATGGGGGCGAAGGTCATGTTATTCAAATAGATGAGTCGCATTTGAAAGGGAAACGGAAATACAATAGAGGAAGATTTTGTTGTGGAGAGACTGTCACAGAGTCTTTAGATGAAAACGATACGAGTGCTGCTAACATAACAACCCAACGTAACCATGAAAGAAGAATATCTGGTCCGTGGGTTTTCAGTTTATGTTGTATGACTCAAAAACACGGAATAGATGTCGTTGAGACGCTTTTATGTGGTTGAAAAGAGAGATACAGCGACTCTGTTACCAATTATTAAAGTTAAAGTAGCTTCTGGTTCAAAAATATACTGAGCGTCTTATAATTCTATACAACGGGAGAGCTTTACTCATGAAACTGTTAACCATCAAATAAACTTTATAAATCCAGTCAATGGTGCTAACACTCAACTCATGGGACAAATGCATAGAGCTACTCCAGAAATGTTACCTCGACATATTAAAGAAATGTAGTGGAGATCAATTAACCCACAAGACAAATTCTATGCTATTTTACGCGATATTAAATTGCTTTTTAATCCCTAACTGACGAAATTGTAACTTTTATCTCTTATTAAATCGTAGATCATTAAAGTATTTGTAGATCATATATTGAAGTGTTAACACTTTTTGGTAGATCAGTAAATCAATGGTATATCGCATATTAGAAAAAAGCCTAAATAACTCATTTAATATCTGAATATAACTCAATTTATTTCAATTGAATAAAATATAATTTTTCTACGATTATTACTAAACTTCTGTAATTTACTAAAACTTCTTTTCAATGTCAGTGTCAAGGCTCAGGCTCGAGCCTAGGTTGTTTTTCGCAACGTGGTCAGGCTCAGGCTCGCCACTCAGCTTGAAATACTTGAGCTTTGTTCACCGCTAGCTATCGGTTCAAAACTATTTACAACTTATAATAGTTTAGTCAAAAATTGTTATAAATTATAAAATTACTAAAATTAAATTTTCTTAAATATCCGTTACTTTTGTCTCAAATAAAAAGTTTTTGTTTAAAGGATTCGAAAGAATAATAAAAATTGAGCGAAGCCTTAAAGGCAATGGAAAATGGTTTGTATATAAAGAATATTCTGTATATTATTATTGTATAGAATATTATTCTGTATTAAGAGTTGAGAAACTTATAAATGAAATGTAATTAATTTATGATTAATACGGCGCTAATTTTTCAACATTTGTCACGAAATTACAGCAAAACGTCGATGTCGTGGATCTGTCGCCGACAGCACTTATACATTATAGTGAAGTGGAATCGAATAATTTCATGGAATTCTTTAGAATAAACTGTTGAAAAGGAGTTGAATTGCATTCAATGTGTTTTGTTTTTATGTAAAGAACGATAAGAACCAGAAAACAATTGACTTTTTGCGAACACAAGACATCGAAATCATTGTACACCAGACACTCATTCCTGTCATGAAAGTGATAGCGTGTACTCTATTGCAGTCGTTCTCAACCTTTTTTGTCTCCGGACTACTTTCATATGAATAATGTATACATAAATCTGGTAAATGAATACCACAAACGCTATAACATTATAGACAATACCTTTGACAGTTTCTGATTCAGTTAATGCCGTACACATTCCAAGAATTATAATCAATGGAATGATAGCACAGCTGTAAAAGACACTCACTTTTCCTAAATATAGAAACGAAAGTATTTTTCCCAAAATATTCTATAAAAGTTATGGTATTCCTAACCGTTATATATTTTATTCCTATATATCTTGTGTGACAATTAGGACATCTCTGACTCTGTTCCGCATAAATATCTTTCGAAAGACATGCCTTACAAACAGGTTCTCTAAACAGACAAATAGGTAATCGGATTATATCATACTTTGGTTGACAACATTTTTTACATACTTGCTCTTCAATTACAACTGCGCCTATTGATGGACATGAACTGGCTCTTCGTTATCAGTCGGCACTTCATAATGCAGTTCGAGTCCATCCTCAATATTATTATCTTCAATACCATTCTCATCAACAAATGGAATGTTTTCCATCGAATACTCTTTGTTGACATTAATGTACAGCGAAGTGGCTCTCAATATAGTAATATTGAACTTAATATTGAGTTTCTATTTTTCAAATCACAATTGATTTTAAAAAGTTTTAAAAATCACAGGACTGACAGCACCGTTGCTTTTCAACTCAATAACTTATAACTCTTATACCAGTGGAATATAAGAAACTTTTATAATTTTTTTAAAGACAGCATTAAAAAGCATTGTGTTATAGCATTACTATTAAAGGCTATAACAATGCTTTTAAGTGATGTTTTTTTAAAATAAAAATTTCTTTTATTCCACTTCTGTTGATATCAGAGTTATATTAAAGTTATATTAAAGTTATATTAAACATGAGGCTTAAACATTACAATTTATAGTATTAGTCAAGTCTATAAACATGAAATAATACTAATTAAAATTTATTTAAAAAATAGAAGTATTTTTAAAATATATGTCAGACACAATAGTTTCGAGAGTCTCGACTCGATCTCGTTTGAAAACTTGATCAAAACTCGAAAGTTGAAACTCTTAACTCAAAATTACTAATCTATCTATAATTTAAAATAATGAAAATTCACTTAAGAACCAAAGCTTTACTATTTTTTTAGAATAGTTAAAATCGTATTGAATTGCTTTAAATTTATAAATAGTTGCTTTGAATAAGAAATTGTTATGAAAAATAAGATCTCAAAAATATAAAGATTTTTCTATTAATCAATGACTTCAAACTTCACCATTCGATGGTTTGGAGTTTATATTTGTGAGCATTTGATTCCGACTAACATGAAAAGGGAATTACGTTTAACTCAATCTTTCTTTTTGCTGCCTTTAAATGGCAAACACATTGATCACAAGAAATAAAACAAAAATAAAATTTAGGACACTATAAATGCATTGATTGGGTCTAATAGTAATGTCTGGACTGTATATCTTATAAAAGTGCTTACAAATTGAATAAAATAGCAATTTCTTCCATTTATTGATTCAATTTGAGATCATTTCAATATGTTTGAGATCATTTCAATATATTCGATAGCATTTTATAGAAATTCTTTCCTCGTATTCAACTCATTAACATATACTTTATTTTATAATAAATTATTTTTAAAGTATTCATTTTATAAAATAAGTTTGCAATGGGTTTGTATTCATTGCAATATAGAAATTGATTTAAAAATCGAATTCAGTTGAGTTAAGAATTACTATATTTTTATTAATCATTAATAGGCTTAATATTTTGTATATATATTTGCATTTATCTGACTTGTGTTGCATTTAATCTAAAATCAGTTGTCGGGTCGAATCCGAGCAGTAGTTATGAAACACTGAATAATGTCCGTTCATTACCGGTAATTAAATTAATATTTAATATATAAAGTGCTGAACGTGTCTTTGTTTTGGCGGTTTTAACAACTTTTATAGTCATATAAGAGTTATAATACTCTCTGACCCTGTTATTGGTAGTGTTCCTCAGGCTCGGCGGCTCAGCTCGAGGCTGAGAGCTTTTTTCGGGCTCGAGGCTCGGCTCAAGGCTCAGAGTTTTAAATTAGGCTCAGGCTCACTTTAAGCGAACCTCTGCAGGAAAAGAGTAAAAGTTTTCAGTTTATTTTTTCATAAATATTAGTTTATGGGATAACTAAAAAACGTAATATACTTCAAAATTGTCTATTCAGGCATCAAATGTGTTCTCAATATATGCTCTTATATTTCAAAACATAAGCATAGCATAGAATTTAAATTTTGAACAATAAAATTTTATTATTTGAATAAATTTAATACAAGGTGAGGCTCGAGGCTCAGGCTCAGCTCAGAGGTTCCGTTGTATGCCATTTTGTTAGGCTCAGGCTCGCCACTGAGCCTGGAAAGCTCGAGCCTTGAGAAACACAAGTTATTGGCAAATCTGGTTGTTAGCAAAGATTTTCAATGCACGACCAGTGCTATGAGACCCTTAATGTTAAATTGTTTGCATATTCACATTAACCTTGTATTGGTAACAATACTGTACATACGTACAGTACAGATAGAATATTGATATACGCACGGAATAAATAGTACCCACTTTTGACAATTTTCCCGAAAATCCTTATTTTCAGTTTAGATTTTTCAAAAATTGGTTTAAAAGTTTAAAATAATGTCTACTTTGTTAAGATGATGAATAGCTTCATACTATACATGCTATTATTGCCGTATTATTACTATTATTAGAGTTCATTTAATTATATTATTCCGTAATAATTAGCAACTTATGACTTATTTCATGCATCGACGAGTTGTCAATAACCGGGTCGGACTGTATCATAAAAACTGTATTTGCGATACATTACAAATGTTTATGTTTAAAAAAAATTTCAGTTTTACTGAAAATATGTTAGACTAAAGGCAGGAATTGAATGCATGTCTTATTAATATTTATCATATTTATGAAAACTTGTCCTTTCATTAAAACCTTACATTATTTACGTTTCGATGTATTTGTGTTTTGTTCCCTATTACGGACTTATTTATTGAAATACACAATAAATATATAGAAAACTAATGATACAAAAGTACATCAATTATGACGTATATTATGTTTATATTTAAGGCCAATCACTAAAAACACGTGAGTTTGTAAATAATGAAATCAAATAAATTAAATAAAATTGAGAGACAATTAATGACAAGAGAATAGAAATAAAAGAAACGAGAGATAAAATAGTATTAGAATAAAATAGAAACTGATAAATAAATAAAGAAAAATCGTTATATAATAGATAAATATAAATATGTTTTAACACAAATGTATTAATAATAGTATAATAACGACAACAAGAAAGCGATGGAAGTGGAGGACCGACACCTCAACGTAATCGTCGACTTAATCAATGAAATGCTCATAAATTACGAGCCATTGAGATATCTATCGGAACAGTTCAGTCCTCCAGATATGGTCTGGAGATTATCTCAACTGATCATAAAATATGAAAACAATATATTAAGTGATTCACAAATAGTAAGTGCTCTCGAGTATGACATTAACGACAACTCATTGGAAGCGTGCAGTGCTATAAGGCTTTGGCTCTTAGACTACTATAAGACTGATTTCGTGACACTCAATGAGTTCAAGTTAGTGAATGGCGTCGAAGAAGAGATCGTTTTGACAGCTCTTATGGTCTTAAGAGTATTGTATAGAATGAGACAAATGCTTGACCTCAGACTCAATCAGGTGTTGAGCAATGGGTGGAAAGATTTGCATGAATTCGATGAAGCATTAGATGAAAAGTTTGAGTCCAGATGTTTGAAACTTATGGCTCTTTTAGTTAAACATTCCGTTCAAAAGCGTTTAGAAGTCGAACAGTTAGTCAAACAAATCAATTGTTTGAATGACGACAAGTCTCTATTGGAAGAAAAACTCAGAATTATTAACGAAAAAACTGTTAAATCGGTCTCTAATCAGATCCGCGTCAATAGAACTCAAATAAGAAAAGTTAGCGATACTAATGAGGTATCGTTAAAGTCACCGAATTTGTCGCCCAAAAAATCAATTACTTCTGCGCCTAATCTAATAGTACTTCCATTGTCTCCTTCAAAGACTACTTCAATTGTCCCATTGTTTGCTTCGCGTCCAGTCCTGTCTCCCATTAGAAAGACAGTGAACTCAGTCAACATCTATGGACCAAAGAGTCCATCTATTACTCCATTATCTTCTCCCAAACACTCGCCTATAAAAGCAAACTCTTCTCGAATGCAAACATCACAGCAAAAGCAAAACACGACTACCAGAAGATCTCTTCGCATATCGAGCTCTTCAACAGCAAAACTAAATGGCAATGAAATAGCGCCACAAAACGCTATTCGGGAAATTCAGGCGATATTTACCGAAACCGACGATTCGGAATTCGAATACTTTGATAGTTCGCCGTCGGCTCCATTGGCAGCACAACCGATAGCACTGCCGCCTAAAAAACGAAAACAGGCGATAACACAGTCACCAGAAAAAACTCCAATACCGTCGACCCGTAAAAAGTCTGTTCAAACGCCTCCCAAAAAGTCGAGTAAATCTCATTCGTGGCCCTCAAGGAATAAAGTCTACCCCAGAAGAAAACGATATCCGTGCGATTGGCCTAACTGTGGATACATTGCTGACAGACCTTCAACTCTTGTTAGTTCTCTTTGATTATTGTTTTTATATTTAAAATAATAAAACTTATATTTGACTGACAGGTACGACATGCGAGAGCACACACAGGAGAGAAGCCTTATAAATGTGATTGGCCCGGATGTGACAAACGCTACAAAATGAGTTCCAATTTAACTCCGCATAAGCTGACGCATACCGGGGAGAAGCCATACAGGTGTGATTGGCCTCAATGTAACAAACGATTTACATATCCTCAGCATTTGAAGAGACATAGAATCGCTCATCAAAAAAGAACAAGACGTCAGCGCTCGGAAACAACAAGAACTTTGTCGGATGTCTCAAAAAGGCTTAAACAAGAAGCTGCCGCTGCTGTCAATTCTGTATAGCATTCATTGGAAAATATAATTTAGGATAGAATTGCAATTGAGTTGTGAAACAAGTCTTTGATAATTATTTCAAACTAAATACTATTTTGATCACTATTTAGCGCTGTCTTATAGCCTCTTAATTGTCTTATAACTCTTAATTGTTTTAGTGATATAACTATTATATTTTTTTAACTAAACGTATTTGCAAATTATCAGATTTAAAACTCGTTATATATTTTAAATTCTGTCTTCAAATTTACTGACTGTCAAAGTTTGCACGAATAGCATATCTCCTATTTTTTAACAATTAAGTTGAGAAACAATACAGTATTTCTACTTTTTAGACATCTAAATAAACTTTTAGGTCAATTTCAATTAAAATGTTTGCAATTTCGCTCATAATATGTTTGATATAAAACATGAACGATTGATAACTTAATAATCAAAATTTTTTATATTGCATTAGATATGTAGAGCTTATATATTTGTTATTTGAAAGTGTAGTTATGAGTTTTCAATTTAATTGTTATCGATTCAGTTATTAATATACAGATGAACTAAGTTTTTAAAAATGAGTACAGTTTCCATAATAATGACGTTTTGACCTATTTTTGTTGATGTCTCAAAATCATGTCCTGATAGACGTCAGGACAACCAACGAGTTCATAATTATCTGAAAAAAGCCTATTTTTTCTTTTAATTTTTAGTCCTTTGTTGCCTATTATCTCGTTTAACTCCATATTTTGCTATTTCATTGCATAAAACAAGTTCTACAATAAAAGCTCTTCAAAAGTTGCAAATTTTTATGAATTTGCGTCAAAAAAAACCTATAAAAACTTGTTATTTACAACTTTATTCTATTAGAGTTTGAAATCTTAATGCTTAAACTTTTATTCCTATCGATAAAACTATTGTATGGAAACTAAGAATGAAAAATACAAAATAATTAAATTAATTCCTTTTCAAATTCGATCTTATTATTAGAAATCAATAAATTGTATTCCTCTTTAGAATAAGAATATTGTATCGAAAAATTAGACATAATTTCTCTATTTGTGTCCCATTTCTCTCTTATTTTGCCAGTTTTTAGTCTCTATTCTGGAGGCTTTAGTAATTAGTTAGTTTTGAATTGTAAAAGTTTATCCTTAACTTAAGCTACATTTGACTTTCATTTGCTAAATCAGTGCTTAACTAAAATCAGGATCAATAGTAGAGGATATTCAGAGATTTAAAGAAAATTAATATTAAAAGGTTAGACAGTTTTAAACTTAAATTCTGCTCACAGTATACATACTGTTAACCTATAATTCTTACTCTCGAGTCAAATAGTAGTTTGAAAGAAATATCATTCAGAAATGGCTTAAGTCGATAATGAATTCTATAATAACTAAAACAGTAATTAAAATTTATAATTTGCTTAAAACTATATTTTAATTAATGCTCAAATGAAGTATTGATTGGATTTTTAACTATTATTTTATTCATAATTAAGATGAAAAAATTGTTTGCTTTTGATTATATAAATATCTTATGATTTTATTATCATTAAAAAAAATTGAGTTAATCCACTCTCAGATTCATAATTGTTTTATCGCAATAATAAATATTTATATTTAAGAGATTTGTTTCAAAGAATGATAAACTTTGAGTACTTCGAAAAAGCGGTTTATTATGAAATATTACAGTATTATTAAAGTTTTTAAGTTATGGTAAAAAAATTGATTTATTAATAGCAAGAATAGAATTTAATGATTGGCCGAAATCTAATTCTTGTAAAAAAATATAAAGAATGCAATTAATGCAAGATTTTGTTGAGATTTATAAATTTATAATCAAGTTATATACAGTAAAAGCTCGATATAACGTACCTCGATGTAACGAACATCTCGATATAACGTACATAACCTAAATCCCGTTCGGCCATTAATTAAGCTAAAATCCATTCGATATAACGAACCGCTCGATTTAACGGACGAAAATTTTTATCCCTTGAGGGTTTGTTATATCGGGCTTTTACTGTATAACATAACATCAGTTTTGATAATAAATATAATAATTCTCATTTAAATACAGTATTAAGGAATAGCTTTTTGTTCGTGAGATTTCTGATGGAAGCAAAAAGTGATTCCCTGATCCCACGCTCTCTTGAGTATGACGTCAACTAACCCTCGTTTGTCAGGACAGTGATACCATTCAGTAAGAGCTCTATTACAGTCTGCGTCTTGAGGTGGTGTACGAATGGGGATATCGTTCATACAGTTCTTACAGTTCAACTTTCTGTGTGTATCGCTTTTCACGTCTTCTTCATATCTAAACAGCTCTTTGAGTTCAGATAAAGTGAAATGTCTTTCAACGTTCTCCTCATTGTCGACAACACAACTGCTCAGCGCTTTCTTATGTGTCTGTCTTTGAAATATTTTCTCTTCTATAGTACCGGTCGATAGTAACCGATATATAAAGCACTGTTTTCTCTGACCGTCTCTCCAGACCCGAGCCATAGCCTGTCCATCATTAGCCGGATTCCAATCGGGGTCATACATAACAAGACGGTTCGCACCAATTAAGTTAAGACCACAACCGCCCGCTTTACTGCTCAGCATAAATATGAAATCAGAACTGTTTGGGTTATTAAAGCTTTCGACTACTTTTCCTCGTTTTTTAATAGTCATCGAACCGTCCAAACGGACGTAATTATAACTACGAGTCCGACATAATCTCTCAAAAAGGTCCAAAGTTTGGGTATAGTTTGAAACGAGAACCACTTTGTCTTTGGTTTCATTTTTGATGAACGCCAGAAGAGTGTCGAGAACTTTCATTTTTCCTGACAGTGAAGGCATCACTTGTTTTGAATTAAGTGATGAGAAGTCTGATGGAAATAAGTGTAAAAGTGACTCCAAATCATTCTTCGAATCTTTGCACATATCATAAGCCAATTGAGGACTATTGCAGAGCTTCTTAAGAAATGTGATGGCAATCAATGAGGCTCTGCCTCCGTTGGAGCTCTCATTATTGGCTGCATTGACAGCTTTAACGACTGCTTTGGACTTAAGGAAAAAGCTGTACAAAGTTTTCTGAAGAGAAGTTAATTCACAGCAAACAATTTGCTCTATTTTTACGGGTAAATACTTGGATAGAATGGTAGCCGTCCTTCTAATCATGCATTTATTAACAATAGTAAGCAATTCTTCTAATCTTTCTTTTCCTCTTTCTATGTCATCATCACTCGCGGCCGCATCTCTTCCGCGCAAAATTGGATTTTCGTATTTTCTCTTAAATTCTTGAGCGGTTCCCAGAATTCCTTCGTTAACGAATTGAACTAAACTGAAGTATTCGAGTAAATCATTTTGAATGGGAGTCCCGGACAATAGAATACGTCGCTTAGCATTGATTTGATTCAAAGCATGATATGTTTGATTGTCCTGATTCTTAAGGCGATGGCCTTCGTCGCAGATTATAATTCCTATTTCTCCTGAATGTAAGACATTTGCGTGCAATCGAAACGTCTCATAAGATATAATTAGTATAGGATTTACACAACGCCTCCCTTTTATAGTATTAATAAAATTGTTTAACTTATTATCAATATCTTGTTTAGAGCCGCCGTCAATGGCCATCACATTCAATCGATTAGTTAACCACTTATTGATCTCGTTGTGCCAGTTCTTAACCAAACTACTCGGCGCCACAATCACTGCCTTCTCTATAGTTGGCTTACAGTCGGGACTTTGTTTGAGAAGTGTGTATAGCAGTGAAACGCATTGCAACGTCTTTCCCAAACCCATCTCATCAGCCATTATACAGCCATAACTGCCCTCAATCTGAACGCCTGTCACGCAGTCCCACATAAACTTCACGCCTTCTCTTTGATGCGGCCGAAGAACTGCCGTAAGTATTGGGTCCACCACTACGTGCACTTTCTGTTCACTTGTCTTCAGTTTAAGCATTTCGTGAGCGCTCATAACCGGAGGACTCCATAGTACTAAAGCATTATCTGCTTCGGGATCGTGTAGTGGATGACGAGCTCCGGACAGACGCACTCCTAGTGTGCGATGAGATCCACCTTTTGTTTAATTAAACGTAATTTTAATAAAATAAATAAAAAATAAGTTTATTATTAATAATAGTATTAATAGTATTAATGAATTGATAGAAACCGTTATAGTTATCAATGGGTATAACGAAAGGTCGGGACAGTATTTTGCGGATGTATTCCTCGTGAGAGACCTTCTTCTCAAGCATTTCATTACTATTTTGCGCTCCATTTCCGATATTAGTAAACCTTTTACTTGGACTCAAAGCAATTGATTTAGCGCTGGAATGACATGACTTTCTCTTCTTATCATTTGATTGGTTTAACTCTTGTTTTCGTCTTTTGAGTCTCGACGGAACGAGACTTCTCAGCATTTCTTATATTATTTATGTATTTATTTGTTTAGATGTATAATAATCTGATTGAAGACATGCTTTAATACAAACATAAGATAGCGATAACAGTGATGATTAGATTGAATATTAATTATAATAAATATAATAAAATATTATTATTTGTTATTTATTTATGACTCAATGCAAAAACATTCATATTTTGAGCCAAACATTCAAATATATGGCTCATTCATGTACTGCTTATGCTTTATTCACAAACTATGTGTCGCATTAAATAAGCAGTTTGTGAGCCCTATCGACCCATTTAATGATGTAAC
>JAUJYT010001201.1:0-12592 GCA_033996565.1 Nanhermannia nana
ATTGAAGCATAAGAGACAAAAAGTAGTTATAACTTATAAGCCATCTAAGCAAAGGTCCGATTTTATCCCTTATGAGTATAGCCCGGATTTTTAAATATTTTTTACACAGTTTAACGCTTTTGTCGCTATGGGTCTATATAAAAATATTTAGACTCATAGCGACAAAAGCGTTAAACTGTGTAAAAAATATTTAAAAATCCGGGCTATAATGATAACAATGTCTATTTCTTGAAAGTTAACTTATTTTATAAGGTTAGAGATAATTAATAGATGTAATATAACAATTCAAATTTGAATGAATGATGAATCATCACTGATCACTATAACACTGGCAAACATAATTTTGTGTTAATCAAAGCTCGAATTAGAGGTTTATAATTACCTACTTTTCAAAATTTTAGTATCCTTTAAATTAAAGGTAAGTGAAAATTTTAACTGTAAATTCAAATTTTCCCCATTTATACAACTTTAGTGTTATTTTTTATCTATTCAAAGCTTAAGCAGCCCTTTATAGAAATGAATGAAAACATATACAATCATAAGCAGTGCTCAAGGCTCAGAGTTTTTAGTCAGGCTCAGGCTCACCCTAAGCGAGCCTCTGAGCCTGAAAACTATATATATATATATGCAAGAATACTTTTTAAAGGTTTCAAAAGTTCTTTTTAAGTTTTCATAAATAAGTTATTATTTTATGAAATAACTCAAAAACGTTATAGAGTTCAAAACTCTCTATTTAGTTATCAAATGTGTTCTCAATATATGTGAATTTATTTCAAATATTAAATATGGCATAGCATTTAAATTTTGAAAAATAAAACTTTATTATTTGAATAATTCCAACCAAGGTCAGGCTCAGGCTTGCCACCTGAAAAGCTCGAGCTTTGACGAACATTGATCATAAGTTATTTTTTATCAATTTTTATTTAAACTTTTAATAGTAAAACATATTGAATTATGAGAAGACTGATAAATACGTTGTAAAGTTTTAATGCTTATAACGAATAATCAAGATTTAAGGATAATTCAATTCAAATAAATAGTTTACTACAGTTAATTGAAAAAGTAAGTCAACTTCAATTTGTTAAGTTAAACGATTGTCAAAAGAATACTAATTTTTGTATAAGAGATTCAATAAATTGATTCTAAAGAGCAAAATCTTAAGCACTTATCGATATTTTCAATTTTATGATGATTTCTGAAACTTTTATTTATAATTTCTTATACATATAAAATCATAATTGATTGGGAGTTACAAAATAGTCAAATGATAACTGAACTAAAAATGAAACAGATATTTGTATAGATTTGTATTAATTTTGAGCTTCAGTTTTGCAAAAACACTCAATAATTTGCACAATTAATCCAAATATTGGAATTAAAAATCAATAATTAATACTAATACAAGTGTCAAACTATTAATGAAAATCTGAAACAAATTTTCACCAATAATTAAATAAAATTCGGAAATGTTTTTAAAAATAATTTGAATAGAAACAGGATATTACTGTCCTTGAAAATAACTCACAACTTATTAAAAAATGCACTTCAACATTGCTATTGTCCATAGTCGCCATAAATAGCGACCAACTTAGTTAAAATAGATTTTCTTCGAGATAAGTCCAAAAAATATTAAACTTTGTTATATCATCTCAAATGTTAATATTAATGGTAAAATATTTTATTTTAAATTCAAACAAACAAATAATTGATAACAAACTAAACATATAGAAAAGAAATGCGTGGCAGTCATTAATCATTTGCTTATCATATAAGACCCCAAACTTAAACTCGTGTTAAACATTTAATGGGTTAAAGTGTATTTATGTAATGATGTGGTGTTACAACTGCGTGTATTTCTAGTTAGAATCGGGTCTTTAAGTCAAGGTATGCAACACTACCTGTATGTCATGCAGTTTGAGATACAATTCTATTAATAGCTTTCCGGATTTAGATCTGTGGTCACTTTTTTTATTTAACAGCTTAATAGTTGCAAAAAGTTATACAATTCGCATACAATTCTATTTTAAGTTGACGTCATTTCAAGAATGGATTCAATCTAAATAAATAAAACGAAAGTGTCAAAAGTTCGAGAAAGTTTAATATTTTGTTAATTCTTCTTATTTCTAACAGAAATCGTTTACAATCATTCAAATTAAGCTATTTTACAAAATCAGGTTTAATCACAGCACTTAACTATACGGCTATCAAATTATTAAACACTGAAGTAATTGACACTTAATTAAAAACTCGCTCAACAAATACATAAGTTTGAGAGTTTAGTATTTTTAAATAATTTCATATTTAGAGCTAATTTATATTATTTAACTATTATTATGACGGAGTTGTCTCACCTTCTCTTTTATATTAATTAATTAATCTATTAATTAAATTAATAAAATGAAACAATGAAACACAAAGTTATATGTAATTTAAATGAATGAGATCTCTATTATTTAAATTATTTAAATGACTGTTTATTATTATACAGTTAAGTATTATGTATAGTATAGTATAAAGTAATAGTATTATTACATGTAATATGTGTTTCACTGTTACAGAGAATAAGCTTTAACTAAGCGGACAATCAGTATATTATATTTAAATTAAATCAATACTTATTTAATACCTTTTTGTTTATATTTTTAATTAAGTGTTAACTGTTTTTTCACATCAATTCAACTCTTAATTGTTTTTGAGTCACATGTAATCCAAACAAAGAATTGCTCGCAATTTAAACAATTTATATAATAATTAAGAAATAACTAAAATTAAAAAAAATAAATTATCATAACTTTCGATGTCACTATTATTTATCATATGATTTATTTTATCATATATTTAATGATAATTAAGATTAATATACTGCAAGACTTGTAAGATTTGCGACACGTTATTACATTAGTATTTCATCATATGTTTGTACAGTTGTTGAGGTTTTGTTGAGAAAGTTTTGCACCATTTCAATAGCGAAACGTTTACAATAAATACCACTCATCACTACTTTCAATGATTGTGTGATAGACTTTGGATGCACTCATTCAAACATTTTTCTTATTTTTAGTCTTCAATCATAGAGTCCTTGAAATTGAATTACAGGTAAATTATAAGTTATTTTAAGCCAAAGTATATCTGTTCGTATTAATCAATTGTGAAATTAATTTTTAAATTATTTTGTTTTAAGAAACGTTATTATAAACGTAAATAATTTTAACCATTTCCTATAGCATTCAAAGTAATTATTTTTCGATTTAATTGAAATATCGATAATTAATATATTAATATATTTCAAATTTAATATCAATTACACAAAAGTTTTTTGGAAAATTAATCAAAAGTTTGATTGCATTTAAATATTAACCAATAATTAAATTAAAAGAACTTATTGAGTGTTTTATTAAACTTCATTGAATGACAACTGGTTTCTTAATATCAGGAAATTTGAATCAAATATTTCTGAAATTAATTATAGTTTCATAAGACGTAAGTTTTCCCCATTTATAGTGAAATGAGTGAAATGTGTCTCAAAAGGAAACACTTTGTCCTCAAGTGAAATGCGATGAAGCGATTCACTCAAAAGAGAATTCATTTTAGTCAATCATTTGAATAGAGTTTAATTCTAATGATTAATACTTTTCATAGCAGAGTACAGTTTGACTTCGCTTTTCCTCGTATTGTTATCAATTTTATTTAGTCGTAGAATATTTGTCTCTTATTTAACTTTATTCTTATTTATTGTTATGGTTTCATTGAATTGATGACAGATAGTATTGAATTAAAGCAAATCTGCGCCAGAAATGCCTCAAGAATTTGTTGAATTGAAAATCGCTGTTCCTTACGGTCATATCTGTGGCAAAGCATGGGGTCAATCAAAGAACGCAGACATGAATATAATTGGTATGAATTTATTAAACAAAATGAATTAATAAATTAAAACTAGTATTTGTATGACTGAAGCCCTGCACGGATGGCAGGACAACGCCGCCAGCTTTGACTTATTGATACCTTTATTGCCTGATAATTATTTCATCATAGCTCTGGACCTTCCGGGACACGGATTCTCTTCTCATGTAAATTGATTATTAAAATACAATAATGTTATTATTGTTATAGTAATTGTATGTAATACTGTTTCAGTTGCCTCCGGGCTGTCCTTATCATGACTTAGTGTTTATAATGGAACTGAAAAGAGTCATCGATTATCTAAAATGGAATAAGTTTACAATATTAGGTCATTCAATGGGAGCCGCGATCGGTATTTTCTTTTCCTGCCTGTTTCCTCAATCAGTAGAAAAAGTGATAGCACTCGATATGATCAAACCGCTGAGTTTTCCCGCGGAAGAATTGGCCAAAAGAACCGGCGAAGGGATCAAAACATTTTTAGACTTAGAACAAAAAAATGGTTCTCCTCCTGTTTATGACCACAAAACAACTATTGAAAAGCTGATAAACGCTCACTCTATTTATGGAGAAATAACTTTTGCTGCGGCTGAATGTCTACTTAAAAGAGGTGCTAAAGTCTCGTCAGATGGAAAGGGAGAATATTTTACGAGAGATAATAGATTAAAAGCAGTACTTTTTCAACGTATGGATAGTGAAGCTCTACTCCATTACTTGGAGAGTATTAAATGCGAATTAATGATAATTAAAGCAAAGGCTGGTATTAAACTCGATCCGCAGGAGATCAACGACAAGTTTTTGGATCTTTATAAGAGAAATTGCAAAACATTTAAATATGTTGAGGTTGAAGGTGGACATCACGTCCATCTCATCCAACCTGAAAACGCTTCAAAGTTTGTCATTGAGTTTCTTAAAGCTGATGCCAACAACTCGAGTGAACAATAATTTAAAACTATTTTAGTATAATATTAAATTAGATGCAAAGCTAAACAAAAGTTAGGAATTATTTTAAGCATATATTTTAGATTCAAATAAAGTGATATTTTAAAAGTTTAAAAGTATTAAATACTGTATAAGTTATGGTGTACTTTATGTCAATATTGAGTAATACTCAACGCTCGGGTGAGCGTCATGTGTACCGGTATTGCTTACATTACATACAGTGCTCAATGTTCTGCATTATAGTTCACAAGTACTCAATTGATAGTTAACAAAAGTTTGCCACCTATTCAAACAAATATGGATCAAATTTTTAATTTGTTTTAAACATATATATTAAGCTAATTTCAATTTTAACTCATTTTAAAGCCATTTCAAACTAAATAATTAGATTTTAAACTCAAAAAATGATTTACTCGTATATAACTAAACATATTTATTGTTAAACTTTTTCTAAACAATTGCATTCTTTGATAAAAATATCTTTACAATCATTTTTTCCATTTACTTGTGAACTATTACGTAGACCACTGACTACTTGAACACTGATTACATATAAGTATGTTTTTATTTAAACAAAATTACATATTTTTTTATAATAAATATTTAGTTTTAGAGAATTGAGGCATAGAATCGCACAGTTTATCAAATATTTCCTTAAACTAATTTTGTGTAAGAAAAGTCCCAAATCGTGAAAATATCTGATGCGGCGCTCAATAAACGCTATCTGACTGCGGAAAGCGTTCAGCATCATTGCTTATATTTTAAAATTATTCATTCATTTTGTTAATTGTTATGTTTCCCTCTAAATCAAATTCCATCTGCATTTCAAATAATAAATTCGTTCATTTTTATTAAAAAATCTAAAAGATTTTGATAATTTATATTTTTTTGCGTTAAATTTTGATCCTTTTTTGGCAGCACATAAAAAGTTAGCTATAGATAGACCTGAGATGGGCTAAAAAGATCTGCAATCGACTAAATGAATGTTAATTTTAGCTAAAATTATAAAAATAACTCAAATAATAATAATCGATATTAAGTTTTTCATAACTTACTATTTGCGGACTATTGGATGTATAGAATAATAATGTTATCAGATATTCGATAAATTTATCTTAATGTTAGTTTAACCTTAAAAATTATTTCAAGAATTATGTTGCGTTTAATCATTGTTTAACTTCAGATCAAATGTTTTATATTTATATCATTTAAATGTTCAAAATCAATAAAGAATTTGTTAATAATTAGAATTATTTTACTTTTTGTATAAACTTGTATTTTGCATAATTTAATGTCATCTCTTTGTTATTTTAAGCAATAATTTTTATATTTGAACCTAAAATAGCTTTATTGCGAGTACAGGTATCACAGGATGATTATTATTGAAATTTTTGAAATCAAATAATCAATATCTGTGTTGAGCCTAACAATTAATGATTTTGAAGATCTGCTTAACATGTCATGAAATATACCGGAAAAGTAAAACTTTACTTTCATTATAATAATAAAAGCACCATTTTCTCTAAATCTATTCTAAAGGACTATTAGTGTATTAATGTGTTTAAATAGTGTTTAATTAAAACTCTGAACCAGTATTTCCGTAATAATGATTACATGTATTTGTTTCGGACGGTTTCCGTCAATTCATTCCGACCCGTACTATAAAGTTTAAATGAGAAACTACTCTATAGTGAGTAACCATAGAAACAACTCATTCAAACTCAACTCAAATGTAAACAAAACAAAATCTATTTTTGATTTTAATTCATTTGAAAGTTTAATTAATTGTATAATTAATGAAATATTTAATTTAATTTAAAGTAATTTTTAAAATTGAGATAAAGATAATGTTTAAGAACACATTTCAAAGCGGTTTTCTGTCGATATTATACAGCATTGGTTCGAATCCTTTGCAGATTTGGGACAAAAAAGTGAAAAACGGTTCAATCAAACGAATCACTGATAATGAGATCCAGAGTTTGGTGATAGAGATCAGTGGAGCCAACGTTTCCACCACTTATATAACATGTCCGCCACAGCCCAGAGCCTGTTTGGGCATCAAATTGCCGTTTCTGGTGATTATTGTGAAGAATATGAAGAAATACTTCAGCTTTGAAGTGGAGATCATTGACGACAAGCAGATCCGCCGCAGATTCAGAGCTTCAAACTTTCAGTCTGTGACTCGAGTGAAGCATTTCATCTGCACTATGCCTTTGAGATTAGACGAGGGCTGGAATCAGATCGGCTTCAATTTGGCGGACTTTACGAAACGCGCGTACGGAACAAATTATGTCGAGACTCAACGCATCTCTATTAACGCCAACTGCAGACTCAGGAGAATCTATTTCGCAGATCGATTGTACAGTGAGGACGAACTCCCCCCGGAGTTCAAACTCTATTTGCCCATCACTGCCAAGACTTGAGATTTTATTTTTAATTATTTTCAGTATTATATCATTTATAAGTTTTTATTTATTTATTTGCTTTCGTAAAAACATTTGTTTGAGTAAACATTTATTTTTCTGTCTATTATTTAGTTTAATAATAATAATTACGAGTCTTACGAGTGGTTCCTTTGCTTCGCATGTCATTACTTTTTTGATTTTAAGTATACTCTAAATATAAATATAAATTGTGTTATTTCACTACAGTATATATATTAAGTTTCAGATAATTAGTTTCACATCTTAATAGCCCTGAAGATGACCTTAGTTTAAATCGAAAACGTTTGACAAATACATTATAATAAACTTGTGATTATGTTTTATATTAATTCAAAAATACTTTCTTATTTCAATCAAAGCTTTTAATGTCTCCGAATGACTGTTCCATAAGTTGTTTCTGTTGTCATAATTGCTGTTATAATTATTTATTAATACTGTTGACCACAAACATATGCAATCCAATGAAATAAAGAGATATAATTTCGATGACTGCAAAAGCTTTATAATTCATTAGAATTATTGACAGAATATTACTATAGTTGTCATTATTTTATGAGTTGTCAAAAACTTTAAACAAATGCCTCAGATTTGTTCATAAAATCATTAATTAACGAAAAGTTTGATAACTGCTATTTTTTAGAGATGTTTATTTAGAAACATGTCTCTAAACTCCATTCAAATAAATATATAACATATATCATTTTTTAATTAGTTAATTAATTTTAATTTAATTTTTATTAATATTATTTTTTACAAAACTTCATGGAATTATTTTATGTGAAAATTTTAAATGTTTTGTAATTATTTCCAACAAAGCTCTAAATTCATAGAAAATTTTCAGATTTTAACCCATCAGACATAAAATGCTGGCAAAGACACTGAATAACTGCTCCAAATAATAGCAAAGTTTGAATTTCAACTGTATAAACAACAAATTTGATTGGATTTGAAACAATATTCTTATCTATTCTGCGAAACAGTTTCATGAATTACATTTAATCCTTGCATTAAATAAAAATAAGTTTCACTTCTTTTTAAACATTAGTAAAAACTTTTTTAAATATAAGTAAATGAATATAAATAGTTAAATATAATAATATTCTAATTGAAAATTCATTTAATAGCCTAATAAAAGAAGAATGGATTCAATAATTGTTTGTGTACTGAAGAGTGAAAGTCCTTTAAATGATTATTTAGGCTTTGATATCATGTCTATTGTGTCAATTAATCTCTTGTGTGTTAGTTTTTGATTTGACTCAACTCATAATAACAGTAACTGTTTAGATCCAAGTTAATGATATAATATTCGCTGCATGTGATGTCGTACTAACAAACATTTGAAAACCCGCAAACTTTTTAAAATTTATTGATAATAAACTGTTAGAAATTAGATTCGATGATAAGAATGTTGACCGACAGCTATTTGACTATAAAATGATTGCTTCCAGAACACAATGTTCTGTTCTATTGTCTGACTGGGAAAGAGTGATTGGTTTGTCTAAGAATTACATTTGTTAATACATTTTTTAACAAATTTTTTAATTAATGTGTACATAAGACTCAGGCTCCAGGTTAGGCTTCTGGAGAATTTTAAAGTGAATATCATAGAAGTTTTAACTAATTTTTTAGTATTTCTTTTATATTTTGAGAATTGAATCGCATTAATAAGACTTATAATTCTGTTCTCAAGAGGTTTTCACAGTTTTGAACTTAAAAAAGTTTATTTCAATAGTTTTTGTAAATAATTTATGATTCCAGAGTTAAAAGAGTACAATAAATATAACTTAGAACTTAGACTTGGTTTCCAGATCAAGATCAATGGCTTATCTGGAACTATAAACATGTATTCACTGTGTTTAATGCATTTTTCTAACTGCCAGTCAGGCCCGCGATAGACACAAATCTCGTCCAAATAGTTAGTGGTTAAGAGTGTTGAGCCATTGGTTAATGAAAAAGTGGCACAATTTAAAGGACGGCTATGTTTGAGAGTAATTATTGGTTTTGAACAGCTATTAGTGATCATTCTTGTGTTTACTAATGAGCATAATGAACCTTTAGAACCCGAACCTTCAACTTCTAAATTTTGAAGAGGTTCGGGTTCTAGGTTCTAAGGTTTCAGAACCTGAGGTTCGAGGTTCGGGTTTGAGGTTCTAAGGTTTCCGAACCTGAGATACTAGGTTCAGTTTCAAGTCTTGAATCACTATTATTTATTTTAAAAAAGTGTACAAAAATGTAATTTGAAAATATTCTTTAAAAATGTTCAATATATATGAAATCGTTTTATATACAGAGGTTGCTGGCTGGATGGCCTAGTGGTCTAGGCATTGGCTCATCATTGAATCAAAAGTTCACACAGTTTACTAAGTTTTTCCAATGCTAGTATAGACTAAGCGACCCAACTTAGGGTACTTTGTACTCTTAACAAGGCTGCAGATTAGCTGGAGATAGTTCAATGTTTCACAGCCAATGTAATTCATACTACTGTGATTATACTAATCTGGCATAAACCTCCTTAATACTTACGAGTCGGAAAGGCGGGATATAAATGAATAATCTATATAGAGGTTTTGAGGTTTGAGGTTCATAAATTTTATGAAAATTTGTATTTAGATGTAATTTTGGTCGTAGAATCAGAACTTTTTAGCCGTCAGAATTAGTTTTAAACAAGAATTCTAGCTTCCCCTTTGGCGGCTACCGCCGCCTACGAAAATGATAAACCGTAACCTAACTAAATTACATTGTTAAATTAGATTGTTCGTTCTTTTGAACATGCGCCAATTTGAAGTGATACCGAATGAAAGCTATAATGAGTAAAGTATTAAGAACTTAGAGGTAAAAAATATATAATATGAGATGTTTCATGTTTTGATTTCAATAAAGTTATTATAGAATTTGTTGGGGCACCCCAGGGGGACCAAAGGTCATTTTCCCAATTCCCATATTAAAGGGTTATATTTTGGAAAAACTTGAAAAAAATCAAAGGGGACCAAGGTACAATTTTTTTATTTTCAAAAAAAATTATTTTGGAAGGGCAAATATACAGGATACCTTCACTGAGTATGACTAAAACATCTAAAAGTGAATATGACATGAGTGAGTATCAATGAGTGTCATTGGTGAGTACAACTTGAACAATACTCTAAGTTTTCAAATTAATGAATTGTTGTACGAGATCTCATAGCAAATTATAATAATGAGTCACAATAATACTTATGTCAATCAGTTTTAAATATATCTGTTATTGACATTAGTTTATAGTTTATTATAATTCAAAATTGAAATCATTCGTTAAAATACACAAAAATAAATCTTTAAAATAGTTACAAATCTTTAGATCAAGGCTTTGAATACTGAATATCAACTAAAATGACAGATAAAGCTGATCCACAACATCATCAAAATGCAAACAATATCCACAGTTCTAAAGCTAAATCACAACAATTTGTTTTAATACAAGAAATTCCAATTATTCCGTTAGAAATTATTTGTGAAATTCCCGAAGAACTTGATAAAGAAGGAGAAACTCATCGTTCACAACAACATAAACACAAAGGCATTAAAAGTACAGAATCTCTCGAATATATAGTCATCGATAGTAAACAATTAATTCATATGAAGAAAGTACCAAAATATAAAATAATTAAAAACTTTATTAAAGGAGAAGTTTTAGGCGAAGGAGTTTTTGCTAAAGTTAGGGAAATGGTAGACATCAACACATTAGAAAGATTTGCCACAAAAATAATAAAAGTCGAAAAATTGTTTCGATTGGGACCTAATGTTGAGAATAACTTTAAGAAAGAAATACAATTAATTCGTAAATTAGACCATAAAAATGTTATGCGAATGGTTGACATTCATTACACACCACTTAAGACTTATATATTTATGGAATATTGTGCCGGAGTTTTAAAAGAGTTTCTCGATTCGGCCCCACTCAATAGATTACCGATATCTCAGTCGCATAAGTATAACATATTTGTGTTTATTATTCTCCAACTCATGACTGTTAAAAATTAATATGTTTTATTATAATTAAAAGCTATTTCTGTCAACTTATCGAAGGCTTAGAATATCTTCACAGTAAAGGTGTTTTTCATCGAGACATCAAAAGCGATAATTTACTCATAAATAGTTCTCAAGTGATAAAAATCGCAGATTTTGGAGTGTCTTATGTGAGAAAATGTTTTGAAAATCACTTTATATTAACTTAACTTATATTCAAATAATTTAGGTTTTGAGTCCATTTGAATCCAATCATATGATAAGTGGCTTCGAAGGCACGAAACTCTATGAACCACCAGAACTTCTACAAAACGATCTACAGTTTTACAGCGGAAGTAAATTCGATATCTGGTCGAGTGGTGTGTTGTTATTCAAAATGATTTCAGGAATATATCCATTCTTTAGAGAAGAAACTGATAACATTTGGAATATCAGTGCTTATAATCATCTCAAATATCCAGAAGTGATAACCAGTGATAAAACGCTTCTAAACTTATTTCAAAGTCAGTGAAAACTGATTTCATTTGAGATAAAACTTATTATAAGTGATAAATGTATTCAATTTTAAAGAATAATTTGACTTTTATTTATAGGAATTTTTATCAATGATTTTAACGACAGAATAACTATTGAGGAGATCAAGAATCATGAGTAAGAATTCATGCTTTTGCGAACTGTATTAGTTATTTAATCAAAATTGTGTTAAATTTAAAGGTGGTTTAGAATGAATCACACGAATGGTGACAAAGAAGAGGTTTATTTTCCGATTAAACCGTTTGGAGATATTTACAGAGGAATCACTTTATTTGAGAGATTAAGAGTTCATTTCAATGAACATCCGATTGATAGTGAAAAATATGTTTTTGTCAATCAAGAAGACTATGAAGGTATGGATCAGTGTTTGATTTGACTCGAAATTAAAATCTATTTTACTCTAATTGAGTAATTAATTATTTGTCTCTATAATAGAGTCAATTAAACCAAAAGATCCTCAAATTCGTAACAATCGTCTAAAGCCGTTTCGATCTCCATCTCAAAGAAATACAACTCCTTTGAAACGATTAATACGATTGGGATTATACAGAATATAAGAAACAATTATATAGAATATAAGAATCTTAATTAGGATACTAAAGAACCCAATTTATTAATACATTCTCTGACTATTCTGTTATAAACTTTTAATTCAAATATATTCAATGTTAATAAAAATATTTATCAAAAGTCTCTATTTTTTATTCATAAAATTCAGGTTTCAATTAATATTTAACTCCTGTTTGAATTATAGAATATTTAACAAAAGTTAG
>JAUJYT010001202.1:0-12580 GCA_033996565.1 Nanhermannia nana
TCAGTCTTCTCTTCTGTGGGAATCACTTGTGATGTCATTATTTACGGATTCACTAAATATTTATTAATATTATATTTAATTTAAATAAAGTTAGCATTAAGTTAGCATTCAGTTGACTCAATGGCTTTACACATAAATTACGTCAAACTTTAATAACATTTACAATTAGACCCGATCTTAGGAACTCGTCGGTGCACTTGAAACGAGTGCTAAAATATTAATACGATTAATACAACTATTAATTAGTATTTAAGACATGGTCTCATAGGAGCGGCTGATGCACAATAAATGAATGGTTAAAATAGAGTCACAGTAACTATTACTAAAGCACTGACACTATTGTAATTCTGTTGTAATTATAGTTCATATGAATCTTGAAAGTGATTATTAACTTTACATTTATGTTATTTTTCTTTTATATGAATTTATATAATTATAATTTTTATAATTTTTATAATTATAACTTTTATATAATTTATGCCTTTATTTAATAAAAGTTATAATTCTATTGCTATATGTTTTATATAATTACTGAATCGTTAGACCAATCAATTCATGAATTATTATTACCGGTAATGGTCAACAACTCTCATACATTATTTGAATGAAACTCTCTTTTAATAATTGGTTCACCAGTTTTTGGTTCTTCTCGTCATTTGACTGTAATTTTGAGTAAAACTCTTATCAATGAATGTTAACATTAAATTAAAGAAGTTGATTGCTTTTCGTTAAATTCATGTAAATTTATAATAAGTTACGAAACATTTGTTCTTCTCTTGCATGCAAACACATAAAGTACAAAAGTGAGGAATCGAAGCATTCATTTTCAACTCATATTTTCTCATTTTGTTTCCCAATGAATCTCATTAATGAAAATTCAATTATCAAAAAGTGGAAACTAGAAACTTCTAACTTATATTTGACTACAATACCAGTCCAACAAATGTTTGAGCAAATCGTTCAACTTTTTAATACTGCATAATGAATATTCTGCAAAACCTCTGTTAAGTTTAATTTGAATTGAAATGAGAGCCAGTCCTCATCTTATTATAGCAAAAAATCAAATAAGAAATTCGTTTGTTGTGCTCTTTATGAGACCCAAAGTGTTTCGTTGATATAATTTGTTGAATACGTATTTTTCGTAAATTTATTGTTAAATTCTATAAAATAATTACAAATTTATAATTGAATTATTGGAGACATAAATTATATTTAAGAGAGAAATTAATTAAAAAAACACTATAAATCAGACGACACGTCGCACTTCGAAGAATCTCTTCAAATAATAGACCTGACCCAAAGTCATGGCCACCAGAACTAAAGCCTCGAAAAAAGCCCACAAAACAACTCTAGAATTAGTGCTTTCATTGATAGACCGGTGAATGCGATCCCTGACAGCCATATATTCCTGTTCGTGCTTCACAGCGGTCAAAGCTGAGGACAACTCTTTAATTTGTTCTTCTAATTTGTTATGGGACGCATCGGCGGCCTTGAGCTCGTCGGGAGACTTAGGGGCTTCTCCGATGTCCATCGAGAACATGACCACTTTGGGAGTCATTGTGGACATCTTATTCCCGAAACAGTAGACGTAATTGCCGTCCATATGGGCCGCAAACGTGTATTTACCACTCGACGCCCTCTCTTCAGAGTGAATCACTTTGGCGTCAGGTCCTGACCAACAAATGATAAACACATATACAAGAGATATACCACATATACATACATATGACACATATTACAGATATAAGACGTGATATGACGTACCTGTGATCTTAACATCGATGTCTAGAAAGCCTCCCTCAACCACTTCGAAAGTAAGTCCCATTTTGGTTCCGGACGAGACCTTATCAAAGAAGCACTCTTCCGCGTGCGCGTCTATTACTAAGAAGTATGCGTTCAATCCATTGCTGAATATCGTTAATAGTAATGCTGTTATTAATAACAATTTGTTTCTAAATCTATTCATATTTTGATAACTCATTTGAACACTAATTTTATTTTAAATCTAAAAAATCTAATGATTAGTGTTTGTTGTGATTGTTGTGATGTAGATGTGGTGCTCATGAAGTACACGTTGGCATTGGTTGCTATTCAGTGCAAACTCATATGATGTCATACAGTAATATTTAAAGTATTTGTATTTTATTATATAGGGTTTGCCCACAAATTACGTAACGCAAAAAAGGGGTGGAGAGGCATATCATGCGCAGCACTGTTACTACATTTTAAGGAGAGGTTTATAACTTGTGTTGTTTGAGTTCCAATTTTCTATTTCGGTTTTAGTTCTCAGAACTGAAACAATAATATTTATAATAAAACATTTGATAATAATCCTGATATTAAGTGAACTAAAAACTCAATTTTCATGCCATTAGCTATCGGTTACGTTTTAATAAATTGCATTCAGTGCCGTAGTTTTCAGCGCAGAATAGGTAAAGTTGTTTTGAAATAGTTTACCAGTCAATTGCGATACCTATGGGTAAAGTTCTAAATTCATAGAAACTTTTAAGATTTTTAGCCCCACCACAAATTAAATCCTGCATAAAGAATAGAAGATATGACTATTTTAAAAATTGCCACAGAATATACTGCACTTAATTTGAGGAAAACCTATGGTGCTGTAGCACCTCTGCTCCATAGCTGTAACAGTTACAACAGTGACTATTATATTGTTAAAATTAATAGAAATACTGTCAAACCGAAAAGTGTTGCTATTAATCCGCCTCAAATTACCTCATTTTGGGGGTCAATGTGGGGCACTTGCATCAAATTTTAATTAATGCAAACTTTTAATAAAATGAATCATTATTTATCTGAAATCATTAAAATAAAGTCCAGTTTCTGTGACAATCAAATAAATCCAAAATATAAAAATAATATATCTTATGGATTTATAGATTTATATCGATATTAAGAGGTATTTTTAGTGCAATGTAAAAACCCATATTAAAGGATAGGGAGGCAATCACCACATAAAAACACCAGATTTATCAACAAAAGCTGTTATTTATTGAAAAATTGAAAATTTCTTTTTAATTTTGATACACTTCGCTTCATTCAGAGTGCACATAGTCAGTCAACTCCTGACACCCATTTGATATATTTAAAAGAATAATATTCGGTGGACTCAAAACGGCAAACAGATAATTTATTAATAGTGTTCTCAGACGACATTACATCCAAAGCCCGCGCCTGAGCATATGGGGCAAAAAAATGTACAAAAATTTGTCTTTTCTTTCGCTTAAAGAAATTATTTTTTCACAAATAAAATTTCTTTTAAACTATTAGTTTGAATAAAATGCTATTTTTAATTGTGTGTCAATCGATGAGATACATATTTTAAAACAATAAAATTATAGGTTAGACATATAGATAAAGAGTTAACTAACAAACAAACAATAATACGCCTTAAGGGTCTTTGATATTTGACAAACTTTCTTATTTATTATAATTTATAAACAAAAAATATCGCGAGAAATGAATTGCATAAAATTGTTCTTTAGAACAGTGGTTCTCAACCTTTTCCATACTGCGTACCACTAAAACACTTTATGAAATATTGAGTACCACCAAAAAATTGATCCTAAATTAGCGCAGATAAGCCACACCACCGGATAACCCGCATAAAACTTGAGAGGCATAAAAAGCACTAAAAACCTGGATATTATTGAATGTGCTTAAAATAATGGCAAATGATTAACGTTGTCAATTGTTCTCTCTTGAAAGGGAGTCCTCAAATTCCTCGGCCTTCTTCTTCCCTTGGTAAATATATAGTAAATGTAATCCCTTTCAAGAAAATATAAAATATACAGTTTTACTGTGATTCAACTGTGAAAACTGTCTATCATATCAATCATGTGTCTGTCCTAGTGCGAATTTAATAAAGTGAGAGTTGGCAGAATTATACAATTCTCTGCAATAAAACAATCATTTTTTAGACTCAAAAATTCGTACCTTGGTCATTCCTTTGATCTTTTCAAGTTTTGCCAAAATGTATCACTTGGCCCCCACTTTTATTCTAAAATGACATCCCTTGGCAGCGCTATAAGAGATCTTTGTAATTTTGCTTAAAATAAGTATTGGTTTTGATTTTAACCTGTACTTTTAACCTTTAACCTTTCATATAAACCGCATTCATTAGTTTTAGGGTTGATATAGTCAAAAATAATCTCATTTCATTCTCGATAAATGTGTGTTTGAGAAACAAATTCCATTAATGCGAGGAAAGTCTCTATTTAAGTGTTTTATGAAAACCTATATTACAGTTTACAATATTTTTTTAATGATTTTTAAATTATGTTTTTCTCTAAAACTAGATATTATTCTATAACTTTTTAAACTCTATGGCACACCGAATGAGAAACGTTGCTTTAGAAAACCGATTAGTTTTTGACTCTCAGTTCAAACTCCGATATAATTTCAGTGCAATGTATCCCTCAAAACATTTTATAAGAAAGAATTTCAATTGTATACGAATTTGTGATGTTTTAAATCAAAAAGAAATAGAAAGTGGTTTCTATGCTATAATGGGAGTAACGCTAAATATGTTAAAAATATGTTAAATAAAGTAATAGTCAAACAAACCCTTACAGTAATTCTTTAGGTTTTATCAAACAAATAATCCAATGACTAAAAACTCAGTGAATCATTGCTTTTAATGAATAAATTTGCAAAAGATTATTCAATTTGGGAAAAAATAATCAAAAATTACACATTTGGTTATTCGTTTGATAAAACTTAAAGAATTACTGTAAGGGTTTGTTTCACTGTTACTTTATTTAACATATTTTTAACATATTTTACGTTACTCTCATTATAAGACAAATAGTGAAACAGTTATAGAAACAGAAATTGATATGATTTTTATAAAAGTGATTGAATTTAGGCAAAAGTAATTGCTAATAAATATTTTTTGACTGTAAAATAATTTTGACTCAAACAATAATTTTATGATATTTTTTAATAATTTTACTGAAATAGTCAATAGTCTTATCGTTAATCTCAAAATTTAAAACTAACAAATATTTAATTAATAAATTAACAATATTTAGATTAAAACTTGAATTATATATTATATATTAATATTAACGCAAATTTTTTTACAATCACATGTAATCCAATATATTCCTCAATTTAATAAATCAATTGTAGACTCGATTAGAATATCTCTTTTAATAATACGAAACTTATAATAAAGGGCAGAAAATATTAGAGGAGCAGAAATATTAATATACTATCTAAAAGTGGTTGTGATATGTTGTCGACGAAAACACTATAACTTAATACAATGTTGAGTTGTGACTGTTCTATACACTGAGTTGTGATAAACACTTTAAATAATTGTATTTTAGCTGTGAAGCATTTTAAATATTAATTTGTTTGAAAGTCGATCAAAAAACATTAAAATAATATTAGTTTTGTAGAAAAGTTAAATTATTGTGTTATAAAAAGTTTCTCAATCATCTAATTTTTTGCCCTGCACTCGACTAAAGCCCGGTATACGCCATCATTGGTTTCAATGTTAACATTCTTAAAGAGCTTTCTTATGCCGGTTGTATTGTTTATTGTCTTAAGTGGTCTTCACTTTCGGCTCACTTAAAGACTTTTGCTTTCTTTCAATTTTATCATATAATACAGTAAAACAAATAATTTAATGGCTTTTAATTGAAATCTCCTTTGAAAAGCCGAACCAAACACTGTTTCACAACAGATAGTATAAAGAAGTGGTTCTCTTAAGAGTCGCTTAACTCAACTCAATCACAATACTGTATTTCGCTAATTGTTCTCTCAAACAGTGACTGTTCCAAACTGTTTTTCAATTGAGGTACCGCTAAATCGCTTCAAGACAAGTCATCAGCAACTTGTGAGGCATTAATAGCTATTAAGGCTATTTAATAATAATTATAACATTTAAATCATATTTAGATAAAATATATGTTTCTGAAGATTTGCTTCCTTTGAATGCAACTCTTTATTAAAAAACAATTTTAATCAATAATTAATGCGTAAACACAATTAAAATGTTATCTTTTGATTGTTAAAAATCTGGGTTCGGGTCTCTATATGAATCAGGAATTGGAAGAAATTCACTTTCGTTTAATATATTTTCTAATTTTTCATAAACGCTATATCTGTTTATGAGAGAATAGTTGGGAAAACTCATTGTCTAATAGTTTGAACTTTTATTTATTAACTTATTGAAAATGATTATCTGTTGTATCTGTTGTAATGAATGAGAACATTTTACTAATAGTGTGAGTCAAACATTTCACACACTGTATGATTTTCTCATTGCTCTCATTGCTCAGTCATTAATAATTAAGATTTTTGAGTAAACACAATTGTAAAATGTTTGTGAACATTCGTAAAAACAGATAAACATTTTCAATAGTAAACAAAAGTTCAAACTATTAGACAATGAGTTTTCCCAACTATTCTCTCATAAACAGATATAGCGTTTATGAAAAATTAGAAAATATATTAAACGAAAGTGAATTTCTTCCAATTCCTGATTCATATAGAGACCCGAACCCAGATTTTTAACAATCAAAAGATAACATTTTAATTGTGTTTACGCATTAATTATTGATTAAAATTGTTTTTTAATAAAGAGTTGCATTCAAAGGAAGCAAATCTTCAGAAACATATATTTTATCTAAATATGATTTAAATGTTATAATTATTATTAAATAGCCTTAATAGCTATTAATGCCTCACAAGTTGCTGATGACTTGTCTTGAAGCGATTTAGCGGTACCTCAATTGAAAAACAGTTTGGAACAGTCACTGTTTGAGAGAACAATTAGCGAAATACAGTATTGTGATTGAGTTGAGTTAAGCGACTCTTAAGAGAACCACTTCTTTATACTATCTGTTGTGAAACAGTGTTTGGTTCGGCTTTTCAAAGGAGATTTCAATTAAAAGCCATTAAATTATTTGTTTTACTGTATTATATGATAAAATTGAAAGAAAGCAAAAGTCTTTAAGTGAGCCGAAAGTGAAGACCACTTAAGACAATAAACAATACAACCGGCATAAGAAAGCTCTTTAAGAATGTTAACATTGAAACCAATGATGGCGTATACCGGGCTTTAGTCGAGTGCAGGGCAAAAAATTAGATGATTGAGAAACTTTTTATAACACAATAATTTAACTTTTCTACAAAACTAATATTATTTTAATGTTTTTTGATCGACTTTCAAACAAATTAATATTTAAAATGCTTCACAGCTAAAATACAATTATTTAAAGTGTTTATCACAACTCAGTGTATAGAACAGTCACAACTCAACATTGTATTAAGTTATAGTGTTTTCGTCGACAACATATCACAACCACTTTTAGATAGTATATTAATATTTCTGCTCCTCTAATATTTTCTGCCCTTTATTATAAGTTTCGTATTATTAAAAGAGATATTCTAATCGAGTCTACAATTGATTTATTAAATTGAGGAATATATTGGATTACATGTGATTGTAAAAAAATTTGCGTTAATATTAATATATAATATATAATTCAAGTTTTAATCTAAATATTGTTAATTTATTAATTAAATATTTGTTAGTTTTAAATTTTGAGATTAACGATAAGACTATTGACTATTTCAGTAAAATTATTAAAAAATATCATAAAATTATTGTTTGAGTCAAAATTATTTTACAGTCAAAAAATATTTATTAGCAATTACTTTTGCCTAAATTCAATCACTTTTATAAAAATCATATCAATTTCTGTTTCTATAACTGTTTCACTATTTGTCTTATAATGAGAGTAACGTAAAATATGTTAAAAATATGTTAAATAAAGTAACAGTGAAACAAACCCTTACAGTAATTCTTTAAGTTTTATCAAACGAATAACCAAATGTGTAATTTTTGATTATTTTTTCCCAAATTGAATAATCTTTTGCAAATTTATTCATTAAAAGCAATGATTCACTGAGTTTTTAGTCATTGGATTATTTGTTTGATAAAACCTAAAGAATTACTGTAAGGGTTTGTTTGACTATTACTTTATTTAACATATTTTTAACATATTTAGCGTTACTCCCATTATAGCATAGAAACCACTTTCTATTTCTTTTTGATTTAAAACATCACAAATTCGTATACAATTGAAATTCTTTCTTATAAAATGTTTTGAGGGATACATTGCACTGAAATTATATCGGAGTTTGAACTGAGAGTCAAAAACTAATCGGTTTTCTAAAGCAACGTTTCTCATTCGGTGTGCCATAGAGTTTAAAAAGTTATAGAATAATATCTAGTTTTAGAGAAAAACATAATTTAAAAATCATTAAAAAAATATTGTAAACTGTAATATAGGTTTTCATAAAACACTTAAATAGAGACTTTCCTCGCATTAATGGAATTTGTTTCTCAAACACACATTTATCGAGAATGAAATGAGATTATTTTTGACTATATCAACCCTAAAACTAATGAATGCGGTTTATATGAAAGGTTAAAGGTTAAAAGTACAGGTTAAAATCAAAACCAATACTTATTTTAAGCAAAATTACAAAGATCTCTTATAGCGCTGCCAAGGGATGTCATTTTAGAATAAAAGTGGGGGCCAAGTGATACATTTTGGCAAAACTTGAAAAGATCAAAGGAATGACCAAGGTACGAATTTTTGAGTCTAAAAAATGATTGTTTTATTGCAGAGAATTGTATAATTCTGCCAACTCTCACTTTATTAAATTCGCACTAGGACAGACACATGATTGATATGATAGACAGTTTTCACAGTTGAATCACAGTAAAACTGTATATTTTATATTTTCTTGAAAGGGATTACATTTACTATATATTTACCAAGGGAAGAAGAAGGCCGAGGAATTTGAGGACTCCCTTTCAAGAGAGAACAATTGACAACGTTAATCATTTGCCATTATTTTAAGCACATTCAATAATATCCAGGTTTTTAGTGCTTTTTATGCCTCTCAAGTTTTATGCGGGTTATCCGGTGGTGTGGCTTATCTGCGCTAATTTAGGATCAATTTTTTGGTGGTACTCAATATTTCATAAAGTGTTTTAGTGGTACGCAGTATGGAAAAGGTTGAGAACCACTGTTCTAAAGAACAATTTTATGCAATTCATTTCTCGCGATATTTTTTGTTTATAAATTATAATAAATAAGAAAGTTTGTCAAATATCAAAGACCCTTAAGGCGTATTATTGTTTGTTTGTTAGTTAACTCTTTATCTATATGTCTAACCTATAATTTTATTGTTTTAAAATATGTATCTCATCGATTGACACACAATTAAAAATAGCATTTTATTCAAACTAATAGTTTAAAAGAAATTTTATTTGTGAAAAAATAATTTCTTTAAGCGAAAGAAAAGACAAATTTTTGTACATTTTTTTGCCCCATATGCTCAGGCGCGGGCTTTGGATGTAATGTCGTCTGAGAACACTATTAATAAATTATCTGTTTGCCGTTTTGAGTCCACCGAATATTATTCTTTTAAATATATCAAATGGGTGTCAGGAGTTGACTGACTATGTGCACTCTGAATGAAGCGAAGTGTATCAAAATTAAAAAGAAATTTTCAATTTTTCAATAAATAACAGCTTTTGTTGATAAATCTGGTGTTTTTATGTGGTGATTGCCTCCCTATCCTTTAATATGGGTTTTTACATTGCACTAAAAATACCTCTTAATATCGATATAAATCTATAAATCCATAAGATATATTATTTTTATATTTTGGATTTATTTGATTGTCACAGAAACTGGACTTTATTTTAATGATTTCAGATAAATAATGATTCATTTTATTAAAAGTTTGCATTAATTAAAATTTGATGCAAGTGCCCCACATTGACCCCCAAAATGAGGTAATTTGAGGCGGATTAATAGCAACACTTTTCGGTTTGACAGTATTTCTATTAATTTTAACAATATAATAGTCACTGTTGTAACTGTTACAGCTATGGAGCAGAGGTGCTACAGCACCATAGGTTTTCCTCAAATTAAGTGCAGTATATTCTGTGGCAATTTTTAAAATAGTCATATCTTCTATTCTTTATGCAGGATTTAATTTGTGGTGGGGCTAAAAATCTTAAAAGTTTCTATGAATTTAGAACTTTACCCATAGGTATCGCAATTGACTGGTAAACTATTTCAAAACAACTTTACCTATTCTGCGCTGAAAACTACGGCACTGAATGCAATTTATTAAAACGTAACCGATAGCTAATGGCATGAAAATTGAGTTTTTAGTTCACTTAATATCAGGATTATTATCAAATGTTTTATTATAAATATTATTGTTTCAGTTCTGAGAACTAAAACCGAAATAGAAAATTGGAACTCAAACAACACAAGTTATAAACCTCTCCTTAAAATGTAGTAACAGTGCTGCGCATGATATGCCTCTCCACCCCTTTTTTGCGTTACGTAATTTGTGGGCAAACCCTATATAATAAAATACAAATACTTTAAATATTACTGTATGACATCATATGAGTTTGCACTGAATAGCAACCAATGCCAACGTGTACTTCATGAGCACCACATCTACATCACAACAATCACAACAAACACTAATCATTAGATTTTTTAGATTTAAAATAAAATTAGTGTTCAAATGAGTTATCAAAATATGAATAGATTTAGAAACAAATTGTTATTAATAACAGCATTACTATTAACGATATTCAGCAATGGATTGAACGCATACTTCTTAGTAATAGACGCGCACGCGGAAGAGTGCTTCTTTGATAAGGTCTCGTCCGGAACCAAAATGGGACTTACTTTCGAAGTGGTTGAGGGAGGCTTTCTAGACATCGATGTTAAGATCACAGGTACGTCATATCACGTCTTATATCTGTAATATGTGTCATATGTATGTATATGTGGTATATCTCTTGTATATGTGTTTATCATTTGTTGGTCAGGACCTGACGCCAAAGTGATTCACTCTGAAGAGAGGGCGTCGAGTGGTAAATACACGTTTGCGGCCCATATGGACGGCAATTACGTCTACTGTTTCGGGAATAAGATGTCCACAATGACTCCCAAAGTGGTCATGTTCTCGATGGACATCGGAGAAGCCCCTAAGTCTCCCGACGAGCTCAAGGCCGCCGATGCGTCCCATAACAAATTAGAAGAACAAATTAAAGAGTTGTCCTCAGCTTTGACCGCTGTGAAGCACGAACAGGAATATATGGCTGTCAGGGATCGCATTCACCGGTCTATCAATGAAAGCACTAATTCTAGAGTTGTTTTGTGGGCTTTTTTCGAGGCTTTAGTTCTGGTGGCCATGACTTTGGGTCAGGTCTATTATTTGAAGAGATTCTTCGAAGTGCGACGTGTCGTCTGATTTATAGTGTTTTTTTAATTAATTTCTCTCTTAAATATAATTTATGTCTCCAATAATTCAATTATAAATTTGTAATTATTTTATAGAATTTAACAATAAATTTACGAAAAATACGTATTCAACAAATTATATCAACGAAACACTTTGGGTCTCATAAAGAGCACAACAAACGAATTTCTTATTTGATTTTTTGCTATAATAAGATGAGGACTGGCTCTCATTTCAATTCAAATTAAACTTAACAGAGGTTTTGCAGAATATTCATTATGCAGTATTAAAAAGTTGAACGATTTGCTCAAACATTTGTTGGACTGGTATTGTAGTCAAATATAAGTTAGAAGTTTCTAGTTTCCACTTTTTGATAATTGAATTTTCATTAATGAGATTCATTGGGAAACAAAATGAGAAAATATGAGTTGAAAATGAATGCTTCGATTCCTCACTTTTGTACTTTATGTGTTTGCATGCAAGAGAAGAACAAATGTTTCGTAACTTATTATAAATTTACATGAATTTAACGAAAAGCAATCAACTTCTTTAATTTAATGTTAACATTCATTGATAAGAGTTTTACTCAAAATTACAGTCAAATGACGAGAAGAACCAAAAACTGGTGAACCAATTATTAAAAGAGAGTTTCATTCAAATAATGTATGAGAGTTGTTGACCATTACCGGTAATAATAATTCATGAATTGATTGGTCTAACGATTCAGTAATTATATAAAACATATAGCAATAGAATTATAACTTTTATTAAATAAAGGCATAAATTATATAAAAGTTATAATTATAAAAATTATAAAAATTATAATTATATAAATTCATATAAAAGAAAAATAACATAAATGTAAAGTTAATAATCACTTTCAAGATTCATATGAACTATAATTACAACAGAATTACAATAGTGTCAGTGCTTTAGTAATAGTTACTGTGACTCTATTTTAACCATTCATTTATTGTGCATCAGCCGCTCCTATGAGACCATGTCTTAAATACTAATTAATAGTTGTATTAATCGTATTAATATTTTAGCACTCGTTTCAAGTGCACCGACGAGTTCCTAAGATCGGGTCTAATTGTAAATGTTATTAAAGTTTGACGTAATTTATGTGTAAAGCCATTGAGTCAACTGAATGCTAACTTAATGCTAACTTTATTTAAATTAAATATAATATTAATAAATATTTAGTGAATCCGTAAATAATGACATCACAAGTGATTCCCACAGAAGAGAAGACTGA
>JAUJYT010001203.1:0-12580 GCA_033996565.1 Nanhermannia nana
TTTAAAATGCAGTTTGCAAGACATGGTTAAGTTATTCAGATTGATTCAGATTTATTAAGGTATACTTGTATTGGTATCTCGAAGATAAGGAAAAAACTATTTTTACTCATACTCTGGTAAATTGGCTCAACGATGTGATAATAGCTTGAATATGAATTGAAAGGTATGATTAACAGTTATCTACATCTAAGTTGACTAGTATTTGATAATTTATCAATAAATTGACTGAAATAATGTTTAAATTCATAATAAAGTGTGTCGTTTTATTTGTGCTTTGGGGCACATTTTTTCACTATTACTATAGTTCAATAGCCAAACATATTTAATAGTATATAGAAAACAAAAGTAACTGCTATACAGTACAATACGATTATTTTGAAATTTAATGAATCAGTTTGTGCAGAAAAATATCTAATTATAAAAGAATAAATCAAAAGAACTCAACGTTTAAGTGGAAACAAATTTTCGTAATTGATTAGCATTATTCACAATAAACTTTTACGATATACTACGAAGTACTATTCAGAATAGTTTAAATGGAGTTTTCATGACTGAACATTTTAACGCTTGTCTGTTATTAAAAATGAGGTTTAATTAAGATTCAATTCTAACTCTGATCTCATTTTTTATTATGTGAAATGTTGAGTCGAGTCAACAATCAGAATAAATTTAAAATGCATTAAAGTTATTCTTATTTAACAAAACAGTGAGATATTGAGACCACATTGAAAATAAAGAGTGAAAATATCACGACTATCATCAATAAATGTTAATACTTTTGTTCTTTAATATTAGAAACCACTATAAATCACTCAAATAAAGTGTTTTAAGATCAGATTAATATTTAGAACAAAACAATATATAATTTAAAAATTGCCGTTTTTACCATTCATGCAATTAAATTAAATTTCATGAAATCTTTTATAGAAACTGATATTTTTCTACTTAACTAAGAATTAAATGTGAGATTATGTATGTAATGGGTTCAAAAGTGCTGTTTTCATTATAAACTTTTGCGAATATCAGATAATCTTTTGAGATTTTTAAGCATACAATTATAGACTAGTTTTGATAATGAATTTTAAAATTTATTTTAAATGCATTCGATATATGACTTACTATATGTGGTTTTGATCGGTTTTGTGGATTTGGCTTTGCATAATGTTTGTCACAAACGCCATAATAATGATCGAAATAATTGATTTGATTGAAAGGTATGAGTTCAGGTATCAGTTTTGACGGGACATAATAGTGCGAATCGCAGTGATATAAGCAAGACTTTGTGATCCCCGATTCTAACATCCATTTGAGTTCATCCAACTTTCTTCTTGAGTCCGTCAGTTTCCCAGTTTTAAAATCTGATTCTGTAGTGCATTGTTTGTGAATACCTTTCATTGATTTAATGATTGATTTACTCGACATCTCATTTCAATCATAAAAACAATCTGCGCTTCACTTTCGAACCAGGATTTGCACTTTTATTATAGATAAAAGTGATCCCAATTTCTCCGCATTGACATCACAATCATTAATAATGATTCATTATATGATCAACTCTTGAGATATCATAACAACTAAAGCAATGGTTATGAACTGTAATAGTTGTTTGAGTTCTAAACAAAATTCAAGCATAACATTTGGGTGGTTTTGTTGAAAGCAACTTTTCCAGTCTAGACCAATGTTCAATAGAAACCTAAGAAATGGGTTGTTATTGTGCTGAAAATTTTTTAATGCTTATTAAAGTTATCTCTAGTTATAAACAACGTAAACAGAGCACTAGCTTTTATTTATTTATAAGTTAGTTTAGTTGTGGAACAGTTACCTCTAATACAAAACGGAAGTGAATTTGATTCTAATAAAAATATTATTAAACAATACAAAATACGAAATAATCGGATTTCTTTCAGACTTCAGTTCATATATCTGTCAACTTTTCGAAGGCCTCTTCTTTTCGTTCGTTATTCTATTGTAAAAAATCAGATTTTCTCTTTAAATTAATTATTTTTGAAAAATTAATTGCTTTAATTTTAGTTTGACATTATGCTATATTTAGTTTCATTTTAATGCCACACAATATTTTAATGTACAGTATACCTAGTTTTGGGTCACTCTACTCAAGTCTGTACTGAGAATTTATTTATTTTTAATTTTCATCCCATTACAGGTCTCATTAAATTACAGGTATTTTTCACCCAAGGTGTAAAAAGTTTATCCTTTTGTTCAAATGACTTACAAATAATCAGTGATTTTGCGCCCAAAAGATATTTATCGGTCTGTTTTTGCAGAATTATATTTTAAACTGATTTTTAAGTCTTATATACTGTGTATGTGTTCTCGAAATTATTCGGCGTATCGTTTTATCATTTGTTTGTTGTATAGACGCATAAAAAGAACTCATTTATAAAATACTAGTCATATCTGGAGCTTAATCTCAAGTTCTCATTATTTGGGTGTTAAGTTTTAAAATTTGAGTCAGCTTTCTATTATTTTCTAAAAAAATAAATTATTATTAATACAGTACGAATATATCTCTTTCTAAGATATATTATGCAACTCAGAATATTTTAAATAATTCTAAATAATTTATTATTAAATTGTTGATTAATTTTATTATCATTTGAACGCCTCAAATACCTGTTAATCACTGAAGGCTTAAAGTATAGATTAATGGATTAATGGTCTTATTTTTAAATGTCTGAAACTTTAATTTCAAATTAAAAAGCAGACTAAAGCTTGAATTAATTGTAATCAATCACTTTTGATAACTTTCTCTAATCATTTTTTAATAACTATTTGTGAAAACTAAGAGCAAAAGTGTTACGCATTCAATAATTGTTTAAAATAGTTTGAACATAAGGTTGACCTCACTAATGATTTAATGTTTTCTGTCAATGAAAAAAGCTTGAAGTAATTGAAAACTATTTTTCAAATTAGTCAATAAATAATAAAACGTATTCACAGCTCTTATTCTTATTATTAAAGGTTTTCAAAATTCAAATTCAATTTTCGTTTAATGCTATGATTCAGTTATGAAGGATTCAAATTTGGCACATATTCTCAGGTCAAGTATAAAATGCCTTCAAATTTAGAATTAAAACTTCGCTTAGATTAAAGAACTTCATATACCTGTACTGAATGAATTGAAAAAAGTATCGGTAATATAATGAACTCTAAGTCCTACTGATTGATATTTTGAGACGTGTTCTAATTGGTAAGATTTGAAGATTCGCTCTGAATTGACTCATTAATGATGACTTAAAATGTGGTACATTTGTATGATTTACGTTTGCCGTTTCTCTAAATTGCAGTCCATTTCGTGAGTTAAGTAAAAGATAAGCTAATAATAAAAGGAATAAAATACAGGCGCGACTGTTATCATTGCATTTATATAGAGGTTATTCATTCCATTCATTCTAATGAAGGCTCTCTTATAACTCAAATCTGTTTCTTTCATAAAATAAAGATTAAGTGATTTTGAAACAATTATTTCTTTGATAAAAAAAGAAATGACGAACAAAAGTATAGACAATTACTTACCGGATCGTGTATTCGTCATTAAATATTATTGGGTCGTATTTATAGTTCAAAAAATAAAACTAAACTGAACTCATTTATTCACAAATTAGAATTGGACTGCAATTTGTTATTACAATAAAGTTATAAAAGTGTATACAATTGTGTTTTTGGTGAAAAGCAGTGAAAAGCTTCAATTGCCTCAACTGTTGCCTTTCACTCGTGGGAAATGATTCTATTTTAATAAGTACTGCATCACAAGCGCTTTAAAGTAATGTATATTTATTTTTAGAAATGTCAGAAAACTTATATACAACTAATATGAGTCTGCATCTGCTGCAGTACTACTACATGTGTTGGCGTCACCCTCTTCTCCAATATTTAAATCTTGACATTAGATTCTCATTACTAAAAGAGCGTTCAGTCTCGCAGAAAGGCAGCCATAGGGTCCTCATCTCTTTTCCTAAAATTAAACATTATATTAAAACTGAGTTTAACCTCATGTTAATAAAAATATCTTTATTACGAAATGTTTACCGTTTCATATGATAGGCTTCTATTTCTTCTTTAGAGAGCACCTTTTCTTCATACATGCTATTATAGGCTCGTTTTCGTTCGTCTGTTTTCAAGATTTGTTCAGCAATTCTTTTGTTTTCTTCTTCTTCTTGAAGAGCTTTATTGAGCTTAACCTTATCTATCGATTCGTCATCACTTGAGTCATCTCTTTTACGATTTTTATTCTTTTTATTTGATTTAATTTTTTGTTGATGTTGTTCTAACAGTGATTTCACGTTCTCATCATAACTCTCAGAGTTTACGATTCTATTTTCAACAGTTTCATTGTTAGTTAGTCTCTCACTGTCTCTCACATTATTATCACTACTATTGGAAGTATTCGCTTCTGTACTCTTGTCTTCATTGAGTTCCAAAAGAGCAGAATTGGAGTCAGCAATTGATTGCTTATTAACATTTCCAGTACAATAAGAGTTTTTAATGAAAGAATGGCAGCACTTGTAACCCCATTTTCCGCTTTGCCAATAAGAGCCCCAAATATGTGTGTGATTATTGATCTTAACGTCTTCTTCATAAATAGATTTGATAACAGGCTTATCACTGCCTTTGATGATCTGTCCCTGTCTCGAATATTCGACATAATTCTCTGTCTGAGCGAAAATCAACTCTTTAGGCGGAACTTCCAAATGCTCTTTTCCGCCATATTTTTTCAAAATGTTGTCGCGAATGCTTTCTTTGTAGTCTTCTTTCTTGGAATCAAACTGTTGATGAACTAACTCTGCTTTAGTCGGTTCCGCCTGTAAATGAATATCAACTCCTTTGTCGAATGCCTGCCACGCAAACAGCTGTGCTTTCGAGACATGATTTGTGTCTCCCGTATAGCGAACAAAGTTATCGCCGGCGTATTGCAACTCTTGGGGTGATTTTCCAGTATTTTTATAGGGATTATCTCTCATCGAACGTGTTTTTGGGTCATAATAAGCAGATTCTGGATCTAAATTTCTCAAGTATTTGGCCGTATCTTCTCTTATACGCAAATTTCTGACTGTAATCCTCTGTTTGCTGTCCACTTTAGTGCCGGGCATATCAATGTGATCCGCGTACTTGTCGTCTTCATCTGAATCAGACTCAGATTCGACAGTGTCCACAGCTTTCTCTTTTCCCGTCTCAGCAATAATTAAATCCTGTTTTAGTTTTTCTTCTTTGAGAACTCGTTTCGCTTCTTCTATTTTGGAGTGTTCGTCGATCACAAACCGATACATCTCAGGCTCGTATCCATTCCAACGGTCTCTCTTTCCGTCGTAATCGAGACTAATGTTTGGCAAAATCTGTTCATCGGCTGCAAAGTCTTCCCCGGAAAACTTTGCGCCCACTTTTCGCGGTCTTTCCAAACAATCTTTTTTCTGGTGAGTGAGAGCACCGCAGTTCTCGCACGCGCCCGACCGGTATCGCGTGGCTGTGGTTCCCCTCAAACCTCTGACATAGTGGTCATCAATTCGGGCGAAATCTTTCAACTTTTCCTCCTGTTGTCGCTGATGCTTAAGAGTAGGTCCGTGTGAACCAAAATACCAGGGAGTGGTCGATATGTACTGAGGAATGTGTGGGTTTATGTCTCTGTTATATCAATTGAAACGTCAATTCATACAAATCAATACATTATTATTATGATAGATATGAGTCAATACATACTTTCCTTCTTCGTCCACTAACGCCGGAGCTGTTCCTGCCTTTCGGGCCTCTTCTAGTTCTTTGGCTTTACGCCATTCATCTCTTGTTCTCTTTTTCGGTTCTTCTGAGTCCTGACTCTTAATTATATCAGAGACTGATCTGATTGGCATCGCATTCATGATCACTATTAATAGCTATTAATATATTTATATTATATTAATATTTATTATAATCTTATTATTGATATTATAATAAATCGCTTTCAAAACAACCAATTATTTAACAAAATTGATGTTTAATTCAAAACAATTAGTCATTAATTGTGTTCTTTATAAGCGTTTTCACAAATATTTGTTTTAATAATAAAATCAAAACATAAACAAAACGAATGAAAGTTAAGTCTGAGTTAGTCATAGACAGAGCCCTTCAGTGCTGCCATTGGTTTGTATAATGAGAGACAGATGTCATTACGAGTGTAGCCTTTATTGCATTTGTTATACAACACTTTGTTCATTAATTACGTAAAGGGTGGTTGGGTTGGTGGGGTTGTTGAGGTTGGTGGGATTGATGGGGTTGTTGAGCAACTTTGTTAAAACCGTTAAAACTAAATCTCCATTTACTAGTTTTTGACTAAATTTAGTATAAATTATAAAATACTATAAAATAAATGTTAAAAATGCCTGTTTTATCATCTTTAACATTTATGTTCTCCTAATTCAAGTATCATATCTTATATTCACCACAATTCAACTCTCAAATATGAAATAATTTACTGATAATATATTTGAGTATTATACTAATGGACAAATAAATTAAATTTGTTCTTTGAAGACATTTTAATAATAATTAGTTTAAGTTTACAAAAGTTTTTCAGACGTATCGACCGCAGTATCCAAAACATTATTATAGACACATATAAAACAAATTTAATTATTTATCGCTAAAATATTGTATAATTTGTTACTTTATAAAATATTTAACAAAGTTATTATAATTTCAAATGCTATTCAATTGATTTAACACACTATATATTTTTATAACCTAAATAAGTTTAACCAAAACTCTTGCATTGAGCCCCTCAACATTTTAAGGAAAAACATCGAGATTTCCGATAATTGTTTGCTCTGGCAGTGAATTTTTTGGTTGTGAGCCTATTATAGTGATAGATATTTGATTTGACATATTTCTTATGACTTTAGACATGAGATGCACTTAAAAACTTCAAAATGCTAAGTGGGTCGCACTTCTCGGCCCTATAGCTGGCACGGCCTGTGTTCTGATTTCGCGTTTTGTCAATAAAATCTCTATATCTATTTTTTGATTATCACCGGCATAGGGTAAAGGGTAGAGGGAAAGGGTAGTCATTAGTTAATTAAATGAAAAGATAAAAACCATTGAAATAATCATTTTATTTAAGTTTTGATAATTCTAACAATTATTTGATAATTAGTAAAACTTATAATAATATTAATGACCAGACATTTACTATTATACATAGTATTAACATAAGATATGGTCAATAACTTAATATAAAAATCAATTATTAATAATTATAATAAGTTATTAATTATAATAGAAAACAAATAAAAAGATAATGAAGAATAGGATAACATTCATTCGAATTGATTCTCTTCAACAAGATCTCTATGGCTTGCATTTATGTGTCTCAATAGAGTCTCTTCTTTAGCAAATTTCTTGTGACAGTGGGAACAAAGAATAGGTTTCAGTTGTAGATGAATGGATCGCAAGTGACGATTCAAATCACCTTCAATTCCAAACAAGTTTTAAATTAATTCTTTTTTCATTAATCAATTTTAAAATATTGTGTGTTTTGTAATCTGAGGCAAAATATTTAAATAAAGTACAAGAATAAGAGAATTTGAAACAAATGAAGAATAGGAGCCTTTGGTTTAATGTGTACTATAAAAGTAATTTATTTTTTACACTTTTAACATACTGTATATACTTTAGTGCCTAACACGTTTTTAGGACTTATAATAAAAATATAAGCATAAATATAATACAAGCATAAATAAAATATAAGCATAAATATAATATAAATATAAATGTAAAGTAAAATATAAAGCATTTATCTTGAAATCGCATCAGTAATAGAAACCAATCATAATGGTCTTAAAAACTAGAGACTCTATTCCTCCTCAGTCATACTTAATTAAAACTCATATTAAAATGAATAGAACTTGTGAATAGAAGTTAAACCAAACTATTAATGCTTAAGTTAAACGAAAAAGTTTAAAAACAAGCGATAAATAAAAAGCAATTTATAATTTTTATATTAGTTAAAAGGCTTTTACTATTCTTTCGAATAAAATAATTTTTAGTTAATTTTTTTTACTGTCATTCAATTAGAGCATTGAACAGATGAGTATTGATAAGTATTGAGATTATTAGATTAGATAAAAGCTATACTTATAATAATAACCTCTTTGGCAAAATCCTTTTGAACAATGAGGACATGAAAATGGTTTTTCTTTATTGTGAAATCGCTGATGAGTGACAAGATCACTATGACGTATATATCCTTTGCCACATTGTGAACATCGATGTGGCTCTGATTCAAATTAAAGCAATTAATTTTAAAGTTAGATAATACGGAAATGCGTGTAATAACAAAGTAATGATATAAGACCTGTTCCACGATGAATATGAAGATGACGCGCCAGATCACAGCGCTGAATGAAAGACTTGCTGCAAATATCGCACCGAAAGCGTTGGTCCTCCTATTGATAGAGTTATGTAATTATGAAAGTTAATTAAAATAAATTGAAGCATACCTTAGAGGGATACGAATGAATCTTTTTATGCCGCGTATAATTACCCAAACGAGTAAATGTTGAGTTACATAATTCACATTTGAATGGTCTGATTGATTCGTTTGGTGAAACCACTTCAGCCAATACCACAGAAGTGCTCACTGGAAGATCATTATTGGCCTCCTTTGTAGACGTGTTATCACTGCCTTCATGTTTAGTATTTAATGGTAAGACTAGAGACGTTCCGTCTTCACGTATCACTTGTAATGCAATTTGTCTGGATGTAAGTGAAGACGGCAGAGCAGCCGCTAAATTAGCCAATAATATAGAATCCTTTGCTAACATTCCTGTTGGCAATACTTTAATATCAAGTGTAGTCAATGCTACTGATTGTGTGTTTGAAACACCACTACTGGGTTGTGATGTTATAAAAGCAAATGTGCTTTCAGAATGTGAGCTGCAATTATTGGCTTCAGCATCGAGTGGATCGAGTATTGTTAGTATTGGTTTTGTGTCTATGCTCTCATTTAAATGTTTCGCTTCATCACACAGAAGACTGTCTTCAATAATGTTTTTGTTTTTATTGGAGCCGATCATCTCTTTATTCAAAGAAATGGGTGTATTTCTAGCACTTTCCACTTCAACTGGTGTCACCACCTCTCGAAGTGACGTCGATTGATCTGTTCCAAAGGTGGCTGCAAACAGTTCATCAGTTGTAATATCTTCTTGAGTTTCAGATAATCTTGAATTCCTGCCATTGCAAGAGGTCTCGTCATCACATATCAGTTGTGAATCTTTATGAGTTTCGAGCATTAGAGGTGACTCACAATAGCGATCCAAACAAATGGCGAAATTGCTCTCAACATTATTTCGTCGAATTATTTCAAGACTACTCGCAGACAAATTGACATCTTTTCTGACGGCAGGATTTTTTTGACTAATCCCTTCTTCAGATAGCGTTAAGAAGTCAGTGGGACTTATCAATAATCTTTGGTTTGTAACCGAGTGACTTGTTTTAAGAGTATTTGCATCACATTCTGTTATTTGAGACGTATTTTCAAGAGGTAATGATATTAAACACTTTCGCTCTCTATCTATAGCTTCTATTTTGTGAATAGAGCTTGAATTGTCATTTTCTAATTGCTTACACGATGTGATAATAGGCGGCTCATTATTCAAAGATACGATATAATGAACGCTTAATTTTGGGACACAATTAACTGACGAGTTATTACTATTATCTAACTGTGAATATTGAGATGTATTATTCATATCACTCATCTGTTTATTATAATTATGATTTGGCAGAATAAGGACTGGACTTGTCTTTATTGATTTATTGAATTGCTCTTCATTTGGCTTATGTTTTGTCTCATCCATTACTTAATATCACATTAACATGAGCTTAACTCAAACGTTTTGATTACAGCATTGTATTCATAATATTCAATCAATTATAAGGAAGTTGTGATGATTTTCTTGTTGTGCTGGCAAAAGATCAGATGTTGGGCTCCGTTGGGCTCCTTTAGGCTCAACTGCAATAAAAGGATGTTAGTGTTGAAGTTGGAGAAAAGGGAGGCTTTACTGCAAATATGGCAAACAATTTACAATAGAAAAGAGCACTTACAGGCTTTGCTTATTTACCAAATGATTTCTTTTAGGTCACAATTTTCAAAATTGCCGGTAATGTTGTGAAATTCGGAACTAATATCTCCGCGGAGATAAACACTTCCCGTGAAAGGTTGGGCTATGCTTTGGCTCACATCCATCACATCCATGATTCTATTCTTAACTCTCCATTTGCTATAGCGTTCTCCCCATCCCAGCGCTCTCTCATATTTAACAGTTACATATGCATAAGTAAACTCTGAAACTCTCTATTTTCTCTTCTCTCCACTACTGTATAGTGAGTTTACTCTCTATTCCACTCTATTCTGGTAGCGATCAATAGCGGAGAGTTTTGTCAAATAATCAATAGTGAGAAAAGCGATCAATAAGTTTATTCTGACTGCAATGCGACGCTTCACAGATATTGCTATAAAGTGCTAATTTATCTATTCTTTCATTTATTAGCAATCAATTGGGGATTAGCTTTCATTGCTATCAATCTATATTAATACTTCTCTTTTCATAGTAATAATTCATTAAATACAATTGTATTACAATAAAAACGTATTTTATTCATACAACAAATCAATTTATGCCAGCTTTAGAGTTATTTTTAATTGAAACATAACATCTATAGAAATTTCATATCACTTAAATTAATCGAATCTCTTAATTAAATTGTAATCTTAGAATCAATACTAAAATGTACAATAATGTCAAAACAAACCTGAAAAGGACTAAAATGTCTGCTTTCATGTTATTAATATTAAGGTAAAATAGTTGAAAGCTTGTTCGTAATCACACTTAAGTCATTTAGTTCTGAGCCTTTTAAAATAAAATGATAAGCAGAAGTTTGAGTTTACACTTTTTTATAAAATTTTTTCACCCATTTTCTATTATCAGTTACGAAGGAATATGAATAAAATTTGTCTCTTAAAGATAGCGACAAATGTTTCAGATTTGTATTCACATTATTATACTCTACATGCCCTGCAGTAACTAGAGTTTGAAATATTAATTTTAATTGCTTTATACAAATATTTTAAGTTCTAAATGTAAAAAGTTTTGTATCATAAGCAGAGACCCAACATTTTAGTAAAATCCTACTTTTTATTGTTGTTTCTTTTATAGTAAAATAGATTTTCTGCACAAATCTATTAATAAATAGTAATAATCTATTAGATATATAATCTTACACGAGTTTAAAAATCATAATACGTGATTAAATTATTATTTATATTCTGCAAGTGATAAATTTTTACAATTAATACAACGTTTAATGAATAGTTTGTATGGCTTTAACCAAAAACCATTTAGATCACTACTGTCCCAGGTTTACACTTATACCTCACAGATATACACAGATATCAATAAGGTATTAGAGCAAACCTAGAACAGCACTGGTCCAAAAGTTATTTGTATAAACTGTACAAAAAAAAGCTGTAGACCATGCTGTTCCAGCTCTACTCTAATACCTCATAAATATCAATGCAAACCAAAATATTTTGTGAAACATTTAACTCTAAACATGAGGTTCAGCTAAGAGAAGTGGTTTTCAGCCACTATTCACTTTATAATAGAATAGAATATAATAGAATCGCAAGTGATATAGACTCAGACATTTAGGCATCGCTTTTAAATTACAAAGGATTCACTTTTTCACACTTAACTCATGAATGCAAATAATATATGAGATAAAGTACTTTTGGCACAAAATTATAGTGAAATTTATATGTCATTTGTCAATAAACGAATAGTGTGAATGAATTGCAATCTTGATATAAATTGTAATCTTTATTCTCAAGAGTATTGACTGCAACTTTGCAAATATCAGATTTTATATAAAAAAGGCCCAAAACTTTAATGGCTGAAAACCACTTCTCTTGGCTGAGCCTTATTTTTATACAATTAAGTCTTTTGAGAATATAAAATAAGTCACCCGCAGAAAAAGTTAACTCTTAAAGCACTAAAAGCAGAAAAACAAGTTTTATTTTTTTTAAATGCCAATGGGTTTGAAATCTTTACTTTCCATTATTTAAGATTTATATTAATTTTTACATTTAAACTCATTTTGAACTTAATTATACGGGTAGAGCAAGAGATAAGGCACTCAATAAAAATGAAATCCAAAAAGAAGCTAAGAATTCATTCTTAGAGAAGTTAAATCACTACTGAAATTATATCAGTCGTAAAAAATATTTATTGAGTAAATAAAATTGATTATATATATTAACTTATTATCAAGTTATTATGTATAATCAATTTTTTTACAAAACAATGTTATAAATTATAATGATACGTTATTTTGACAATATATCACTGATAACTTATCATTAGTGTAGAGCAAAAGACAAGCTCGAGCTTGAGATTGAGCTGAGCTAGCTTGTCCCAGCTCAAGCTCAAGCTCGGGTATTTCAATATAAGCTTAAGCTCAAGCTGATGTTAGTAAAGCTCAGCTCAAGCTCAAGCTCAAGCTCAAGCTCATAGCTGTGAGCTTGGTGAGC